>CAUYQU010038164.1:0-26269 GCA_963574635.1 Cheracebus regulus | reverse complement strand
CAGAAGGGGAAGAAGGAGGAGAAGACGGAAGACAGCTGAACCGCTGGGGCGCCCGCAACACCCGAGCTTCCCACAATAAAGTTGCCAGAACAAGTACCTGTTGTTGTGTGCTCCTTGCCGGCCGAGGCGCGCGCGACAGTGCAGTGGCACAATCTCCACTCACTGCAACCTCCGCCTCTAGGGTTAAAGCGATTCTCCTGCCTCAGCCTCTCAAGTAGCTAGGATTACAGGCAAGCCCACTATGCCCAGCTAATTTTTGTATTTTTAGTAGAAACGGGGTTTCACCATGTTGTCCAGGCTGGTCTTGAACTCCTGACTTCAGGTGATTGACCCACCTCAGCCTCCCAAAGTGCTGGGATTACAGCCATGAGCCACTGTGACCAGCTTTTTTTTTTTTTTTTTTTTTTTTTTTTTAGTGGGACTTTCGCTCTTTTTGCCCAGGCTGGAATGCAATGGCATAGTCTTGGCTCAGCTCACAGCAACCTCCAACTCCCAGGTTCAAGCAATTCTCCTGCCTCAGCTTCCCGAGTAGCTGGGATTACAGGCATGCGCCACCATGCCCAGCTAATTTTGTATTTTTAGTAAAGATAGGGTTTCTCCATGTTGGCCAGGCTGGTCTCAAACTCCCAACCTCAGGTGACCCACCCGCCTCGGCCTCCCAAAATGCTGGGATTACAGGCATAAGCCACTGACCCATCGATCTGGAGAAACTTTATCACAAATGCAGGTGTATGAAAAGAACATCTCTTTTTTTCTTTTTCTTTTTCTTTTTTTTTCTTTCTTTCTTTTTTTTTTTTTTTTTTTAGACAGAGTCTCACATTGTCACCCAGGCTGAAGTGCAGTGGTGCCATCTTGGCTCACTGCAGCCTCTGCCTCCTGAGTTTAAGTGATTCTCCTGCCTCAGCCTCCCGATAAGCTGGGATTACAGGCGTCCGCCACCACACCCAACTAATTTTTGTATTTTTAGTAGAGATGGGGTTTCACCATGTTGGCCAGGCTGGTCTTGAACTCCTGACCTCAAGTGATTCTACCTCCTCCCCCTCCCAAAGTGGTAGGATTACAGGTGTGAGCCACGGCACCTGGCCATCTCTTCCTTTATTGAAGGAAGTTTGAATGTTGTCACAGACATGCACACTGCTTATGTACACAAAGTCAACATTGTGGCCAGGCTGTATGGCTCACTCCTGTAATCCTCACACTTTAGAAGGCAAAGGTGGGTGGATCAGGAGGTCAGGAGTTTGAGACTAGTCTAGGCAACATGGTGAAACCCCATCTCTACTAAAAAAAATACAAACATTAGCTGGGTATGATGGCAGGCGCCTGTAATCTCAGCGACTTGGGAGGCTGAGGCAAGAGAATTACTTGAACCTGGGAAGCGGAGATTGCAGTGAGCCAAGATCACTACTACACTCCAGCCTGGGCGACAGAGTGAGACTCTGTCTCAAAAAAAAAAAAAAAAAAGTCAACATTGTGATAATACACATTCATGCAGTCAAGTTTCTGACGTCCAAGGCAGCAGAAGAAAAGTCGTTCCCAGCTCTGAGAGAGACCAGTTTGGCTTCTGTATTTATTCTCTCTGGGCCAATTGGATGGTGCCCACCAACACTGAAGGCAGATCTCCCCAACCTAGTGCACTAGGATTCACACAGTAATCTTCTCTGGAAACATCCTCATGGTCACACTCAAAATAACACTTTACCAGGTTTCGAGGTATTCCTTACCAGTCAAGTTGACACCTAAAAGTAAGTCCACCCTTTGTCGACTTGGCACCCGTACACATCTACTTAAACCATACTTAATTTCCAAATAGAGACAGTAACAATGTAATAGTTCCACTTAACATCACGCAACTATCCTATGGACAACTGAAAATTCACTAATTCCTTGCCCAGAATTTAGCTTTTGGGATTTTCATCTTTCAGAATTGTGATTTTCAGGATTTTTGATGTCAGGGATTTTAGACTTTAGCAATTTTGATCTTTTGGGATCTCAACATTTAGAATTAGGGCATTCAAGATTCAGTCTTTTGGCTCATGTCATGGCTCACACCTATAATCCCGACACTTCAAGCAGGATCTCTTGAGGCCAGAAATGAGATCAGCCTGGGCAAAACAGTGAGACCCTGTTTCTATTTAATATATGATTATGTCTTTCAGGATTATGATCCAAACCTCTATGGACAGTCCATATAGGAAGGAACTAAAGCCTCCTGCCAAAAGGCAACACCAACATGCCAGCAGATCCTCTAGCCCCAGTCAAGCCTTCAGATGACTACAGTCTTAACCAACATTTAAACTGCACCCTGGCCAGGTGTGGTGGCTCACACTTGTAATCCCAGCACTTTGGGAGGATGAGGCAGCCAGCTCACCTGAGCTCAGGAGTTGGAGACCACCCTGCACAATGTGATGAAACCCTCTCTCTCTAAAAATATAAAAATTAGTCAGGTATGGTAGTGCGTGCCTTTAATTCCAGCTACTCAGGAAGCTGAGGCATGAGAATCATTTGCAACTGGAAGGCAGAGGTTGCGGTGAACCGAGATGACACTACTATACTTGAGCCTGGGTGACAGATTGAGACTCTGTCTCAAATGAATTAATTAATTAAAAATAAACTGCAACCTCTTGAGAGACCTCAGGTTAGAACTGCCAAACTAAACCATTCCTTAAATTCCTGACCCACAGAAATCACATCCAGCAGAGATTAAAAGATAATGAGAGAAAGGTATGAACAACTTTATTCAACAAATTTGAAAGCACAACAAAAATCAGTCTTGATAAACTGGCTGGGCGTGGTGTAATCTTAGAAATTAAGAGGAGCCCAAGTTTTCTAATGCTATTTATAGAGCCCAAATCATATCATTCTTTATTTACTTATTTTTATTTTTTTGAGATGGAGTCTCGCCCTTGTTCTCCAGGCTGGAATGCAATGGTGCAATCTCAGCTCACCGCAACCTCTGCCTTCGGCTTCAAGCGATTCTCCTGCCTCAGCCTCCCGAGTAGCTGAGATTACAGGCATGTGCCACCATGCCTGGCCAATTTTTGTAATTTTAGTAGAGACTGGGTTTCCCCATGTTGATCAGGTTGGTCTCAAACTCTCGATCTCAGGTGATCCACCCACCTCGGCCTCCCAAAGTGCTGGGATTACAGGCATGAGCTACTGTGCCAGGCCTCATTCTTTTAAGAGAGGGTCTTGCTGGGTACGGTGGCTCGCCCGATATCCCAGTCCTTTGGGAGGCCGAGGTGGGTGGATCGCGAGGTCAAGAGATAGAGATCATCCTGGTCAACATGGTGAAACCCCATCTATACTAAAAATATAAAAATTAGCTGGGTGTGGTGGTGTGCACCTGTAGTACCAACTACTCGGGAGGCTGAGGCAGGAGAATCGTTTGAACCTGGGAGGTGGAGGTTGCAGTGAGCCGAGATTGCATCACTACACTCCAGCCTGGCAACAAAGTGAGATTCTGTCTCAAAAAAAAAAAAGAGAGAGAGAGAGAAGGTCTCAATGTGTTACCCAGGCTACAATGCAGTAGCATTATCAAGGTTCAATTCAGCCTTCGCCTTTCAAGCTCAAGTGATCTTCCCAGCTCTGCCTCCCAAGTAGCTGAGACTATAGGCACACACCACCACGTTTAGCTAATTTTTAATTTTTTTTGTAGAGACAGGGTCTTGCTATGTTGCCCAGGCTGGTCTTGAACTCCTGGGCTCAAGTGATCCTTCCGCCTCAGCCTCCCAAAGTGCTGGAATTATAGTCATGAGCCACTGCACTCAGCCATATCATTCTTTTAGACTAAAAATCCACAGATGCCTACAATGCAAATTCCCCTCAAGCTGCCACTGATGGTTTTTATATTAATACCCAAGAAATTGTAACTTCATTGTTTGCAACAGAAGTAATAAATAGTAGGCACAAGAGGTGGCAGATTTTTTTTTTTATTTTTTGAGATGGAGTCTCACTCTGTCACCCAGGCGGGAGTGCAGTGGCACAATCTCGGCTCATTGCAACCTCTGCCTCCCAGGTTCAAGCGATTCTCCTGCCTCAGCCTCCTGAGAAGCTGTGACTACAGGTGTGCGCCACCATGTCCAGCTAATTTTTGTATATTTAGTAGAAATGAGGTTTCACCATGTTGGCCAGGCTGGCCTCAAACTCCTGACCTCAAGTGATCTGCCCGCCTCAGTCTCCCGAAGTGCTGGGGAGCCACCACATCTGGCCAGAATTTTTAAGTCAAGTCAGAAGGGGAGGTTGCTTTCCGTCACCATAAATTTCTATTTTAAAATGTGCTTTCATTAAGTTTAGAATACTGGTTAAGTGTACTCCTTTTCAGAGAAGGACCTTTATTACTTAAAGCATCTGACAGTACCTACTCCATTCAATTGTTTGTTTTTTGTTGTTGTTGTTTTGAGACAAAGTCTCACTCTGTCACCCAGGCTGGAGAGCAGTGGCGAAATCTTGGCTTACTGCAACCTCCACTTCCTGGGTTCAAGCAATTCTCCTGCCTCAGCCTCCCAAGTAGCTGGAATCACAGGCACGTACCACCACACCTGGTTGATTATATATTTTTAGTAGAGACAGCGTATCACCATGTTGGTCAGGCTGGTCTCGAACTCCTGAACTCAAGTGATCCACCTGCCTTGACCTCCCAAAGTGCTGAGACTACAGGTGCCAGCCAAGGCTACCTGCCTACTCCGTGCAATTGTAACAGTTACTAAATATTGTCATTCCATCATGTGGGGTGGGGGTGAATAAAGACACACCTTAGCAAAAACAATACAGACAATTCAGGAAACACTTACCAGTTTAATTACATCAAAGCTATATCCAAAATAAAAATAACAGAAACAAAGTTTGCTTATAACTCCAGAACATTTTAATTCTAAAGAGCTTTAATAAATAAAAAGCCCCACAGTTTCCAAATGTTCATCAAAAAGAGAGTATCAGTCCCATCCATACGGGGGAAAATCAAAGACAAAAAAAAAAGAAGGTGAGAGATGAATGAAGGTTGACAACTATTCTCCTTTATAAAGAGAAAACACTGCTTCCTCAATATCACTTAAAAATGGGAACAGGCAGGAGGAAAGTAACTGTCCATATTTGCCTTATATATGGTATTAGGTAATTAAATGCCAATTGCACTGTTTAGGAATGGCTTGCTAAAACATTGAAAAAATGAAAGACTTCATCCTTGTCATAGACTGCCACTTCGGTGGAACATTCGGTGCACATGACTGGGTGATAGATTTCTTCCACATCTGTCTCTGCTTTCTCAGCAGCATCTTCCTGGTTAGACCTCATCTTCTTATGGCCCCGCCTTTTCTTCCTGTTCTCTGAGGCTTTATATCTTAGAACCTCCTCTTTGTTAATAGAACAATTCATCACGAACATTGCTCTATATTGAGTTTTGTACGATTCATGCCTAAGAGAAAAATGAAATGGAGAATTGGGGTGTATGTTCTATTTTAATAGTTTATCCATTTAGATATAATTTGCGAACACAAAAAACTTACTGAAATACCAATCAAAGTAAAAACATAGGAACAAAACAGCAAGTTTAAAGAAATTTTAAACAGTTGTTTTAAGAATAATTAAAACAGGCTGGGCACAGTGGCTCATGCCTGTAATCCCAGCACTTTGGGAGGCCAAGGCAGGCGGATCACAAGGTCAGGAGATGGAGACCATCCTGGCCAACATGTGAAACCCCGTCCCTAAAAAAATAAATAAATAAATAATTAAAACTTGTGGACAAGGTGGCTCACGCCTGTGATCCCAGCACTTTGGGAGGCCAAGGCAGGCAGATCACCTGAGGTAGGGAGTTCGAGACCAGCCTAACCAACATGGAGAAACCCCGTCTCTACTAAAAATACAAAAAATTAGCCAGGTGTGGTGGCACATGCCTGTAATCCCAGCTACTCGGGAGGCTGAGGCAGGAGAATTGCTTGAACCTGGGAGGTGGAGGTTGCAGTGAGCTGAGACTGCACCATTGCACTTCAGCCTGGGCAAAAAAAGCAAAACTCCATCTCAAAAAAAAAAAACTTGTGAACATAGCTCACTACAGACTTGAACTCTTAGCCTCAAGTGATCCTCCTGCCTCAGCCTCCCTAGTAGCTGGGATTACAGGCACAAGCCACTGCACCTGGCAGAAGAAACTTTTTAGTATATAATAGTATAAAGAAGAAATATATCTTCTTTTCTACTGCTTTTTGAAAATAACTTTTATCTCAGGGAAAAAAAATTACTTACTCTTCAAACTCAGACAAAAGTTGTTGGAAACTTGACAGGTAATATGCAGTAATCTTTGACTACTGTCTTTTCACACTGTGGCCTGAGACTGCCCTCTTCTCATTACAGATGGTGCCACTGTGGTCAACAGTTTAGTAAAAGCTACATGTTTAAAAGCTTAAGGAGCTTCTGACTTTATAATGTCTACTCTCAGCTATTATACATTTAATTAGTCTAGTGTTGGGGTCCCCAAAGCCCAGGCTGCAGACTGGTACCAGTCTGTGGCCTGTCAGGAACTGGGCCACACAGCAGGTGAGTAGCAGGTAAGCCAGCATTACTGCCTCAGCTCTGCCTCCTGTTAGATCAGCAGAAGCATTAGATTCTCCTAACAGTATGAAGCCCTATGGTGAGCTGCGTATGTGAGGGTTCTGGGTTGCATGCTCCTTATGACAATCTAACTAATGCTTGATGATCCAAGGTGGAACAGTTTCATCCCGAAACCATCCCCCTACGTTGTTCACCTCATATATGTAATTTTCCTACTAATTTTTCCACTTATTAAGTTGTTCTTTTTTTCTCCTTAGACCTCAAGCGACAAAAATACCTATCTGGCTAAAAACAGTGAACTCACACTGTGCACTCATTAGCTCCAAATATTAATCTTTACCTTCACTGCCACCATAACCACCCAGAATTAAGAATGTGTAAGTGGGCACTTCTCTAGGTAAAAATATAATCTAATCTTTCAAAATATCCTGAAACAAAAATAGTTCTAGTTTCCTGTGTATGTACTTGCATGACTATATCTGTCTCAGATCTCTAAGAATCCCTTATCACATGTTAATGTATATTTTTCCCTTTCTCTGTATCTCTTGTGCATCAGAAAAAATCATTTTTCTAAACTTTTTTTCCTTTTCTTCCCACCTCAGCCTCCAAAGTAGCTGGGACTATAGGTATACACCAACACGCCCAACTAAGTATTTTTTGGTTTCGTAGAGACAGAGTCTCACTATGTTGCCCAGGCTGGTCTCAAACTCCTGGCCTCAAGCCATCCTCCCACCTCGGCCTCCCAAAGTACTGGGATTACAGGTATAAGCCACTGTGCCCATTATATTTTTAAAAATTATTTCAATCTCTTTGTTTCTGAACTGCCTAGGCTGTCTTGCAGATCACTGAGTTTTCTTAAAACTGCTATTTTGAATTCTTGGTCAAAGAGCTCACATATCACAGTGTTGTTGAGTTCAGTCACTGATTCCCTGTTTTATCCATTTGAAGAGGTCATGGTTCCATTTGCTACTGTGTCTTGTGGAGGTATATCTATGTCTTTGTATTGAAGTATTAGTTATTTATTCCAGTCTTCTCTGCTTGGCTTGTTTTGATTATTAGATATGTTTACCTAGAGAGTCTTTGCAATTTGCAGGTTGATATTCTTTCTTTTTTCCACTAGGTCACTGCTTCCTTTCTGGCACTAGATGGCACTTTAAGCCCTGGTTTGCCTTAGTTCTAGTAAACACTGAGAGTGCTGCCTCTCCCAAATGGGGGAGGTCCCAAAGAGGATAACTATATCCCAGGAGGCTGGGGAGGCTGGCTAGGGGTTCACACCTCCGCCCTGTGGAACAAACCTCCTATAGTGTGGTGCTGCTGAACAGACACTCTGTTGGCATTTCCTCTGGCGGAGTCACAGAGTAGAGTTTCCAGGGTTGCAGATGTAGTCCCACCTCCCCTCTTTGTCTCTGGCTATCCTCAGGAATATTTTTTCCTTCAGGCACTTTTTTTTTTTTTCCCAAGACGGGGTTTCACCATGTTGGTCAGGCTGGTCTTGAACTCCCGACCTCAGGGGATCCGCCCGCCTTGGCCTCCAAAGTGCTCGGATTACAGGCGTGAGCCACCACGCCCGGCGCCTTCAGGCACTCTCAGTGCTTCCTATGGGTTGAGGCAGGGACAGATGTCTCACCGGAGAACTCAAGAAGGGAAAGAAGCTGTTTGTTCACTTCAATCTCACTTTTTCTCATGTAAAGATCATGAGCTCAGAGGAATTTTTCTGCTCACTTGGTGCCAGGCAGCTTGTGGAGAAGGATAAGCAGATATGGAAGTCCAATTCTCTTACTATCTGCTTTAAGTTTTTTTCACTTCTCTGTGGCCCTAGAAACTGTCTCCTCCTTATATCTGAGATCTGGGATACTGGTGGTGATAGCTTCAGTGCTGTATAGTTGGTTTTGGTTTTCTGCAGGGGGAAGGAAAGCCAGTTTGCTTCTA
The DNA here is from genome assembly GCA_963574635.1 of Cheracebus regulus. NCBI lineage: Eukaryota > Metazoa > Chordata > Mammalia > Primates > Pitheciidae > Cheracebus > Cheracebus regulus. The sequence continues at coordinate 17,800 of CAUYQU010038164.1, read as the reverse complement.
TGCTGCTATTTTGTACTAGAAAAGATACTTTTTTTTTTTTTGAGAGATAGGGATCTCACCTTTGTTTGGTTGCCCAGGCTGCAGTGCAATGGTGGTCCAGCCCACTGCAGCCTTGAACTCCTGAGCTCAAGCCATCCTCTCACCTCAGCCTATTGAGTAGCTGGGTTTACAGGCATATATCACTATACTCAGCTAATTTTTTGGTTTTTTATTTTTTGTAGAGACCAGGTATCACTGTGTTGCCTAGGCTGGTCTCAAACTCCTGGGCTCAAGTGATCACCTCAGCCTCCCATAGCACTGGGATGATAGGCATGAGTCACTGTGCCCAGCTTTAAAAATATAAAAGCTACTCTTTTTTTTTTTTTTTTTTTTTGTGATGGAGTCTCACTCTGTCACCAGGGTGGAGTGCAGTGGCACGATCTCAGCTTACTGCAACCTCTATCTCCCAGGTGCAAGTGATTCTCCTGCCTCAGCAGCTGGGACTACAGGCATGTGCCACCACGCCCAGCTAATTTTTTTTTAGTAGAGACAGGGTTTCACCATGTTGGCCAGGATGGTCTTGATCTCTTGACCTCATGATCCACCTGCCTCGGCCTCCCAAAGTGCTGGGATTACAGGCGTGAGCCACATCGCCCGGCATAAAAGCTACTTCCTTTTTTTTTTGGAGACAGGGTTTCACTATGTTGGTCAGGCTGGTCTCGAACTCCTGACCTCAAGTGATCCACCCGCCTCGGCCACCCAAAGTGCTGGGATTACAGGTGTAAGCCACCGAGCCCGGCCTTTTTTTTTTTTGATAGAGACGGGGTTTCACCTTGTCGGTCAGGGTGGTTTCGAACTCCTGACCTCAGGTGATCCACCCACCTCAGCCTCCCAAAGTGCTGGGATTATAGGCATGAGCCACCACACCCAGCCAAAACTACTCTTAATAGAACTATATATAATCAAAATTCATTGTATAAAGGTTAGTCGCATAGCACCAAGAATACAGAACCTTATCAGAATTCCTGAGTACCACAAAAGTCTGTTTCTGGGCTGGGCGAGGGGCTCATGCCTGTAATCCCAGCACTTTGGGAGGTCAAGGTGGGAGGATCACTTGAGGTCAAGAGTTCAAGACCAGCCTGGCAACATGGTGAGACCCCTGTCTCTACTAAAAACACAAAAACTAGCCAGGTGTGGTGGCAGCCGCCTGTAATTCCAGCTACCTGGGAGGCTGAGGCAGGAGACTCACCTGAACACACAAGGCAGAGGTTGCAGTGAGGTGAGATTACACCACTGCACTCCAACTTGGGCAACAGAGCAAGACTCCATCTCCAAAAAAAAAAAAAAAAGTCTGTTTCTGATTTAAACGAAATGTGTGTGTGTGTGTGCTCGCGCGCCCTTCAACCATTACCTTTGGCAGTCAAGGCACAGTGTGGTCATGCAGGCAGGACAATTCAAGACAGCGTCACTATTTGGAACAGGCTGTTGTTGATGTGACCTCTGTCGTCCCAAACCATGGTAACTAGAACAGAAGAAGAAAGAAACACATATTAAAATCAGATCTTGGTTTCTAGTGTAATTTTCCAATAAAAAGAACCAGTCCTCTTCAGAGAAATGACTAATTCTAGGAATGAGGATTACAAGATGAACCTGGAGCATCCTTTAGTGCCAGAAAGGAAGGACGTATTCAGGAAAACAAAAACCAAACAATGAGGTGGTTCTGACAAAGGGAAACAGGAGCCAACTGAAAGTCACCAACTGCCAAAGCTGAAACAAACCGAGCAACAAAATAAAGTAGGATTGGATTACAACCCAAAGTATAAAATAAATACCCAAGAGTCCATGCAATTATAAATGTATTGAATAAATAAATAAATGGGGGAGAACAAATAAATCCCCATACAGAATTCTAAATGATCTATAAGGATGCTCTTCTCTCACGGTGGTGGAGTGTAACTCCCTTAAGTCTGGGTTGGACACAGTGACTTCCTTCCAAAGAGCACAGTATGGTAGCGGGGTAAAAGACTAACTTCATAGTAGAGAAAGCTAACACTGGTCAGCAAGGTGATCAAGGCCAACACCAACACACAAAACTCATGCTGGTAGTATGTACTCTTGAAATAATGTGATGAAAATGGCTCTGTACTTCTATGTTCTTCCTCATAAAAATCCATAATCCCATTCTAATTATGAGAAAAAACATTAGACAAATTCCCAGAGGGGCCTCCTACGTATACCTGACTAGTGCTCCTCAAAGTACATAAGGGCACTGAAAACGAGGGATGTAAACTGACATAGTCAAGAAAAGCCTGTGGAGACATGATAACTAAATGTAATGTAGTATTCTACATGGGATCCACAACAGAAAACAAACATTACATAAAAACTAAGGACATTTTTTAAAATTATGGACTTTGATTAATAATAGTTTATCAATACTAGTCCATTAATTGTGATAAATGTACCAAAAATAAAAGTTCATTAATTTTTTAAAAACAGTACAGCTACATTAAAAAAGAAGCATGCAGCCAGACATGGTGGCACACATCTGTAATCCCAGGCCAAGGTAGGCAGATCACTTGAGCCTAGGAGTTTGAGACCAGCCTAGGCAACATGGTGAAATCCTGTCTCTATAAAAAAATTTTTTTAATAAAATGAAAATAAAAATAAACAATCACACACTGGGCATGGTGGCTCACGCCTATAATCCCAGACCTTAAGGAGGCCAAGGCAGGATGAGACTGCTTGAGCCCAAGAGTTTAAGACCAGCCTGGGCAACATAGCAAGACCTCATGTCTATTAAAAATTAAATTAGAGGCCAGACACAGTGGCTCACGCCTGTAATCCCAGCACTCTGGGAGGTGGGTGGATAATCTGAGGTCATGAGTTTGAGATTAACCTGACCAACATAGTGAAACCCTGTCTCTACTAAAAATACAAAAAATTAGCCGGGCGTGGTGGTGGGCACCTGTAATCCCAGCTGCTCAGGAGGCTGAGGCAGAAGAATCACTTGAACATGGGAGGTGGAGGTTGCGATGAGCCAAGATTGCCATTGCATTCCATCCTGGGCAACAAGAGTGAGACACCATCTCAAAAAAAAAAAAAAAGAAAGAAAAGAAAAGAAAATTAGAAACCAAAAAAAAAGCATACACTCAGTAAACTGAGGCAGGAGGATCACTTGAGCCCAGGAGTTCAGGGTTACAATGAGTTATGATAGTGTCACTGCACTCCAGTCTGGGCAGCAGAGCAAGACCCTGTCTTTAAAAAAAGAAAAAAAGGATGGGAGTGGTGGCTCACACCTGTAATCTCAACACTTTGGGAGGCCAAGGTAGGCGATCACCTGAGGTCAGGAGTTCAAGACCAGCCTGACCACATGGAGAAACCCCATCTCTATTAAAAATACAAAATCAGCCAGGCGTGGTAGCACACACCTGTAATCCTAGCTACTCGGAAGGCTGAGGCAGGAGAATCCCTTGAACCCGGGAGGTGGAGGTTGCAGTGAGCTGAGATCATACCACTGCACTACAGACTGGGCAACAAGAGTGAAAACTCTATCTCAAAACAAAAAACAAAAAAAAATTGGCCAGGCACCACAGCTCACACCTGTAATGATAGCACAGGAGGCGAAGACAGGATCACCTGAGGCCAGGAGGTCAAGATCAGCTTGGGCAACACAGCAAGACTTCTCTATTAAAAAGCATGTTTTGTTTGTTTGTTTGTTTGTTTTTAATAGAGACGGGGTTTCACCATGTTGGCCAGGATGGTCTTGATCTCCTAACCTCATGATCCACCCACCTCGGCCTCCCAACATGCTGGGATTACACGCCACTGCGCCCAGCCAAAGCATTTTTTAAATTAGCCACGAGGTGTGTGTGTCTATAGTCCCAACTACTCAGAAGGCTGAGATGGGAGGAGTGCTTGAACCTGGGAGGCAGTGTGTGCCTACCATCGTAGCTACTCAGGAAGCTGAAGCAAGAGGACTGCTTGAGCCCAGAAGTTTGAGGCTACAGTGAACTATAACTACACCACTGTATTCCAGTCATGGCGTCTCTTAAAAAAAGGTGGGGCGAAGGGTGTAGAAACAACACAAAAATCTCTCAGTGGATGAATGGATAAACAAATTGTGGTATATATACATATATATATATATGGGATACTATTCAGCCATAAAAAGTAAAGTACTGACATATGCTAAAATGTAGATGAACCTCAAAAAGCACTATGCCCAGTGAAAAAAGCAAGATACAAAAGGCTACATACTGTATAATATCCCATTCATCCTGTATGAGGTGACTCTTTGGGTATAAAAAAGAAAAAAAAATCCCATTCATATGAAATATCTAAAATAAGCAAATCCACAGAGACAGTGCACAGATCAGTGGCTGCCAGGGGCTGAGGGGAAGGACAGTGTTTTCTTTTGGGATGATGAAAATGGTTGAAACTAAATAAAAGTGGTGGCTGTACAACACTGTGAATGGTATTAAACGCCACTAAATTGTTCACTTTTAACGTGGGTAATTTTATTATTGAATTTCATCTCAAAAAAAATTTTTTTTTTTAAGACGGGATTTCACCATGTTGGTCAGGCTGGTCTGGAACTCCCAACCTCAGGTGATCCAACCGCCTTGGCCTCCAAAGTGCTTGGATTACAGGCGTGAGCCACCACGCCTGGCCTCTCATCTCAAAATTTTTAACTGCTCCTTGCAGAGCAGGGCTACTCCATAAGCAGTGTACACAGAGTAGCCTCATCTCAATTTTTTTTTTTTTTTTGAGACAGTCTCACTCAGTCATCGAGGCTAGAATGCAGTGGTACAATATCAGCATAATGTAACCTTTGCCTTCTGGTTTCTAACGATTCTTGTGGCTCCCGAGTAGCTGGAATTACAGGCCCAGCTAATTTTTGTATTTTTAGTAAAGAAGGGGTTTTGCCATGTTGGCCAGGCTGGTCTTGAACTCCTGATCTTAAGTGATCCGCCTGCCCTGGCCTTGCAAAGTGCTGAGATTACAGGCATGAGCCACCAGGTCTGGCTTCATCTCAATTTTTAAAGATTGAATTTGTAAGTAGTTAAAAAAAACCATTTGAGTGCTAAATCCACTCTTCATCCATGAAAACTTTTTTTGAGATAGGGTTTCACTCTGTCGCCCAGGCTGGAGTGCAGTGGTGTGATCTCAGCTCACTATAACTTCCACCTCCCAGATTGAAGCGATTCTCCCACCACAGCCTCCTGAGTAGCTGGAATTACAGGTGTGTGCCACCACAACCCCACTAATTTTTGTATTTTTAGTAGAGACTGGGTTTCACCATATTCACGAGGCTGGTCTCAAACTCCCAACTTCAGATGATTCGTCTGCCTCAGCCTCCCAAAGTGCTGGGATTATAGGTATGAGTCACCGACCCATCAGCTCATGCACATAAACTCTTAATCTGAAAATAATTTAAAAACTACATCTGAGGCCGGGCACAGTGGCTCACACCTGTAATCCCAGCACTTTGGGAGGCCGAGGCAGGCAGATCATGAGATCAGGAGTTCAAGACCAGCCTGGCCAGTATGATAAAACCCTGTCTCTACTAAAAATACAAAAATTAGCTGGACATGGTGTGTGCCTATAGTCCCAGCTACTTGGGAGGCTGAGGCAGAAGAATCTATTGAACCCAGGAGGCAGAGGTTGCAGTGAGCCAAAATTGCACTACTGCACTCCAGCCTGGGCAACAGAGCAAGACTCTGTCTCACAAAAAATAAAAAATAAGTAAAAAACTGCATCTGAAAAAAAAAGGCAAGTTTTTCTTCAATGAAGAGACTGACTTACACAGCCTGAATTCAACAAGTTTTAAAAAACCAACTGACTAAAATTTGCCGGTTATTTTCAAAATTAACTATTCAGCAGTTTTTTCTTCAAACTTTTTGTTTGTGTGTGTTTGTGTAAACACATACACAAACATCCAAAATGTGAATGCAGTGGAAATCATCTTTCAATCATTTTTTTCTAAAGATTCTGAATATGAATTTAAATTCTTACCCCCTTCTCTGTGCATCAACCCAGGCCTGATCTCTGTTATCTTTTTCAGGATCATATAGTAATTCATCATTTGTTGGAATCTTGTGTTGTTTCTTCTTTTTTTTCTTGGTCACCTGTACTAATTTTGAAAACATTAGGATATGGCTAAGAATCACATCTCAAGTTCACACTTCTTTAAAAGAAGAGTCTCATTTCCCAAGCTATACATTGATTTTCCATAAAAAGTTTAAAAAGGTGCTTAACGATAGAGAAGATTAAAAAAAAAAAAAGGAAATAAAAAAAGTTAAAAAAGGGACGGATACAGTGGCTCATGCCTATAATCCTAGCACTTTTGGAGGCCAAGGTGGTGGATCACCTGAGGTCAGGAGTTCGAGACCAGGCTGGCCAATATGGCGAAACTCCATCTCTACTAAAAAATACAAAATTAAGGCCAGATGCAGTGGCTCACACCTGTAATCCCAGCACTTTGGGAGGCCCAGGTGGGCAGATGACCTAAGGTCAGGAGTTGAAGACCAGCCTGGCCAACATGGTGAAACCCTGTCTTTATTAAAAATATAAAAATTAGCTGGGCATGGTAGTGGGCATCTGTAATCCCAGCTACTTGGGAGGCTGAGGCAGGAGAATCATTTGAACCCAGGAGGTGGAGGTTGCAGTGAGCCAAGATTGCGCCACTGCACTCCAGCCTGGGCAACAAGAGCAAACTACGTCTAAAAGAAAAAAAAATACAAAATTAGCCAGATGTGGTGGCAGGTGCCTAATCCCAGCTACTTGGGAGGCAGAGGCAGAAGAATCTCCTGAACCCGGATGGGGGTGGGGGGTGGCGGCGGCAGTTGCAGTGAGCTGAGATGGTGCCATTTCACTCTAGCCTCTGCGAAAGAATAAAAACTCTGTCTCAAATTAAAAAAAAGTTTAAAAAAACCCTTCATCCAAACAAATGCTTGTCCAGGTGAGGTGCATTAGCTCACACTATAATCCTAGAGCTTTGAGAGGCTGAGACAAGAGGCTCACTTGAGAGCAGGAGTTCAAGACCAGCCTGGCCAACATAATGAGACCACATCTCTACACAAATAAAAATTAAAAATTAGCCAGGAACACCTGTAGTCCTAGTTAATAGGGAAGCTGAACTAGAGGATGAGGATGCAGCGAGCTATAACTGCACCACTGCATTGCTGGAGCCTGGGTGATAGAGTGAGACCTATCTCTAAAGAAGTAAAAAGTTGACAAATTTTTTTTTTTTAAGATGGAATTTCACCATGATGGCCAGGCTGGTCTTGAACTCCTGACCTCAGGTGCTCCACCTACCTCGGCCTCCCAAAGTGCTAGGATTACAGACATGAGCCACTGCGCCCAGCAAAAATTTTAAAAATAAAGTTCTCCAACTAATAAGACATTAAAATGAAAATGACAGAGGAGGCAAAAATTGTTTCTTGACCAAAAGCTGGTGTCTCAAGGACTAAGTTCAAACAATGAAAATTCAGAGTCTCAAAAGAGCCACTCAAAGCAAGCCAAGAATAGAAACTATTTTTGATGGATGAATTCTCCACACATTCTTATATATAAAATGCTACTGAAATTAGAACAAAAATATTTCAAAAGTGAATTGAAAAAACAAACTATGTGGTCAGGCACAGTGGCTCACATCTGTAATTCCAGCACTTTGGGAGGCAAAGGCAGGAGGATTGCTTGAAGCCAGGAATTCGAGACCAGCCTAAGAAACAAAGCAAGACCCTGTCTCAAAAAAAAAAAAAAAAAAAAAAAGTAAAGAAAGGAAGAGTGGAAAAAAGAAAGAAAATAGAAAAAAAACCTATGGCATCTACATACACTCGACTTTTTTTGTTGTTGTTTCTTTGAGACCGAGTTTCACTATGTTGCCCGGGCTGGAGTATAGTGGGGCAATCTTGGCTCACTGCAGCCTCCACCTCCCAGGTTCAAGTGATTCTCTGCCGCAGCCTCCCAAGTAGCTGGGATTACAGGCACCTGCCACCATGCCTGGCTAGTTTTTGTATTTTTAGTAGAGATGGGGTTTCACCATCTTGGCCAGGCTGGTCTTCAACTCTTGACCTTGTGATCCACCCGCCTCAGACTCCCAAAGTACTGGGATTATAGGTGTGAGCCACCTCACCTGGACCTACAGTAGACCTTTTTTTTTTTTTTTGACAAGGAGTTTCGCTCTTGTTGCCCAAGCTTAGGTGCAATGGCTTGATCTTGGCTCACTATAACCTCTGCCTCCCGGGTTCAAGTGATTCTCCTGCCTCAGCCTCACAAGCAGCTGGGATTACAGGTGCATACCACCATACCCAGCTAATTTTTTTATTTTTAGTAGAATTGGGGTTTCATCATGTTAGCCAAGCTGGTCTTGAACTCCTGACCTCAGGTAATCTGCCTGCCTCAGCCTCCCAAAGTGCTGGGATTACAGGCGTGAGCCACCACACTCGACCTAGACTTTTAAAATGTATTATAGCAGGCCTGGAGTGGTGGCTCATACCTGTAATCCCAGAACTTTGATAGGCCAAAGTGGGCAGACAACCTGAGGGCAGCCTGGCCAACATGGCAAAACCCCATCTCTACTAAAAATACAAAAAGTAGCTGGGCATGGTGGCATGCGCCTGTAGTTCCAGCTACTTGGGAGGCTGAGGCTCTAGAATTGCTTGAACCCAGGAGGCAGAGGCTATAGTGAGCCAAGATTTTGTCACTGCTCTCCAGTCCGGGTGACAGAGTGAGACTCTGCCTAAAAAATATATAAATAAAGACATATATTCTAGCAGGTCAATATTTAAGTAATAATGCATAAAAGTATAATATTGTTCTTTACCACAGAAGTTAGTTATTTGAATATTTCAGTGTAATTACTCATATAATTAGTTTTAGCTCTTATCATGTTCAACTTTGCTCAAATTTTATAAAAATTCAATTTTGAAGCACATAGAGGCTCACTGAAAGCAACACATTAAGAAAAATTCTGCAGGAGGAGGCCAGGCGCGGTGTGTCACATCTGTAATCCCAACACTTTGGGAGGTTGAGGTGGGAGGATCACCTGAGATTGGGAGTTCGAGACCAGCCTGGGTAACAAGGTGAAACCCAGTTTCTACTAAAAATACAAAAAATTAGCTGGGTATGGTGGTGCATGCCTATAATCCCAGCTACTCAGGAGGCTGAGGCAGGAGAATCACTTGAACCCAGATGGCAAAGGTTGCAGTGAGCCGAGACTGCACCAATGCACTCCAGCGTGGGCAACAAGAGCAAAACTCCACCTCAAAAGAAAACATAAGAAAAATTCTGCAAGAGGATTAAACATAGAAAGTACTTGCAGTCATGAAAACAAATATTGCTGCTATAGAGAACCTAAAGGGGGAGGGGACAAGAGCTCTGAGAAGGGGAGGTATTAAGTTGGGAAACACTCTCTCTCACTCCCTAGGTACACCCAAGCAGCACCACTGTTGGTGCCATGTTCTCACATCCCTGCATGCCCACCTTTTCTCATAAACCACTCCTGCTTTTGTTTTCACATTAATGGCATACAATTTTTTTTTTTTTTTTTTTTTTTTTTGGAGTCAGAGTCTCACTCTGTCTCCCAGGCTGCTGGAGTGCAGTGTGGGAAATCTTGGCTCACTGCAACCTCCACCTCCCAGGTAAAGCGATTCTCCTGTCTCAGCCTCCCAAGTAGCTGGGACTACAGGCATGCACCACCACACCTGGCTAATATTTGTATTTTCAGTAGAGACAGAGTTTCGCCAAGTTGGTTAGGCTGGTCTTGGAACTCCTAACCTCAGGTGATCCACCCACCTCGGCTTCCCAAAGTGCTGGGATTACAGGCGTGAGCCACCATGCCCAGCGGCAATTTCCTAAAAGACCAAACTAGGAGGGAAATCCTAACATCCAATAATTGTTAGGTAAACCTTTTTAATAAAATATAACTGCTAAACCTGGTAAATAGGTTACTCACCTGCTTTGTCTTCATCCTCAGAATCAGAATCAAAATATATATCATCATAGTATCTTGCTGGAGCTGTTGCAACTTTTCCATTTCCTGAGGAAGATCCTAAGCAAAGCAGAAGTTTACAGACTAAACCATACATAATTCACAAGACAAAAAACTCCATATATTCTTCCACCACCTCAAAGCAATATCAACTCATTCATAATATCATTTGATGGTGAAATATTTTCACATCAATGACTTACTCGATGTCTATGTCCTATGCAGGCACAGAGAACTGGCCCTCCTTAAAATGTTCCAAATCTTGAGAAAATTCTTCTCTCTCCCTTCCCACAAATCTCATTAAATAAAATAGCCATATTTTCAGGTTGCCAGCACACATATCTACCTTTCGGTCATGTAGTATACTGTGCAGAACAAAGAACAAACATTTTGTTCTAAAAACACTAGGAGAAAAAAGGTAAGAGCCGGGCACAGTGGCTCATGCCTGTGATCCCAGCACTTTGGGAGGCCAGGGTGGGTGGATCACAAGGTCAGGAGACCGAGACCATCCTGGCTAACATGGTGAAACTCTGTCTCTACTAAAAATACAAAAAAATAACTGGGTGTGGTGGCAGGAGAAACACTTGAACCTGGGAGGCGGAGGTTGCAGTGAGCCGCGATGGCGCCACTGCACTCCAGCCTGGGTGACAGAGTCAGACTCTGTCTCAAAAAAAACAAAGGATAAGAACCCTACTAAGAACCCTATCGGAAGGCAGGAGAAATGAGTCAAGTTCACAGTCTTCTTCTCCTCACTTGTGCCCAGATGTCATCATATGCCCACATCCCTGATTCCTCTGAATTAGCATCTGCTTTAGCTTTTATTATATTATTATATGCTTTCAGTTCTTTCCAGCTAATTCATAGCATATCAACTGAAAATCAAAGCTGCTGAAGAGTCCTACTTTCTTTTTTTTGAGATGGAGTCTCACTCAGCTTACTGCAACCTCTGCAACCCCCCCACCACTCCCGATTCAAGAGATTCTCTTGCCTCAGCCTACCAAGTAGCTGGGATTACAGGTGCCTGCCATTGCACCCAGATAATTTTTTGTATTTTTAGTAGAGGCAGGGTTTCACCATGTTGGTCAGGCTGGTCTTGAACTCCTAACCTCATGATCCACCCGCCTCAGCTTCCCAAAGTGCTAGGATTACAGGTGTGAGCCACTGCGCCAGGACAGAGTCCTACTTTCACAAACAAGTTTTCAGGTCAGGTACATTTTACATAAAGACCAAGTATCAAAATGAAGTACGTTTCATTACTTACTAAATGAGACAGGAATCTGTGGTGATACATGATTAATCAACTGCCACATTTTAGTGCCATCTAACCCTAAAAATACTTCTGTAAGTTTGTGTGTCTTTTTTTTTTTAACCCTAGAATAAAAACTGCAAAATAAAATTAACCAAATAAACAGTACTAACTAATCTCTTTCCAAGAACACAAAACAGTTCTCTGTAGTCATCAAAGTAAACTCCAGGCCAAGCACAGTAGCTCCCACCTGTAATCCCAGCACTTTGGGAGGCCAAGGCAGGAAAGATCACTTGAGCCAGGAGTTTAAGACTAGCCTGAGGAACATAGTTGAGACCCTGTCTCTACAATTTTTTTTAATCATTTTTTTTGTGAGATGGAGTCTCGCTCTGTCACCCAGGGTAGAGTGCAGTGGTGCAATCTCAGCTCACTGCAACCTCCATCTCCCGGGTTTAAGTGATTCTCCTGCCTCAGCCTCCCCAGTAGCTAGGACCACAGGTGCGTGCCACCAAGCCCAGCTAATTTTTTATATTTTTAGTAGAGACAGGGTTTCACCATGTTGGCCAGGCTGGTCTTGAACTCCTGACCTCAAGAGATCCACCTACCTCAATCTCTCAAAGTGCTGGGATTACAGACATGAGCCACCATGCCTGGCCGCTACAATTTTTTTTTTAATTAGCTGGGCAAAGTGGTACATGCCTGTGATCTCAGTTATTCAGGAGGCTAAGGTGGGAGGATCATTTGAGCTCAGGAGTTTTAGGCTGCAGGTAGCTATGATCACACCACTGTACTCCAGCCGGGGTGGCAAAACGAATCTAAAATAATAAATAAATCAGTAACTTTTTTTAAAATGAGAAAAAGAAGACTCTAGCTCAGACTGCTAAATACATTTACTCTTTCATTCAATAAATATTTATTGAACACCTACTAAAAGTGCTGGAGACACAGAAGAGCACAAATAAGGTTCCCACCCTTATGGAGCTTACAAATATATATATATATATATATATATATAATTGAACCAAAAGTTACCAGTTCCCAGAGAGGATAACTTGTCCTCCATTGTTTTCATGGTAGAATTTAATTCAGCTTCCATTTCCTTTTCAAATTCATCTTCACTAGATGATTCACTTTCTCCAGTAAGACATTCTCTGATGAGTTTTCGTTTTTGGTCAGGAGTTCCATGTAAAAGCACATCCACTTCATCTTCAGAGCTAGCACACATTTAAATCAAAAAGAATATGAATATTTAAAAATTAAAATAATTTTAAACTCCCAGTATCTTACTGTCCAACAACAATTTTAAGTTTTACATGGTTGCATTTGATGTATATTACATTGTTCTCTATGCAGTATCTAGAGAAATAAAAAAAGAAAAAGAAAGAAAAAAGAAAAAAAGAAAAATAAATAAAAAGATGTACATTACATATTGCTATTTTCAATAGGCCAGTTCTGCATATTTCTAATATTTCTTTAATTTTTATTTATTTTATTTTTTTGGAGATGGAGTCTCACTCTGTCACCCAGGTTGGAGTGCAGTACCATGATCTCAGCTCACTGCAACCTCCATCTCCCCAGTTCAAGTGATCCTCCCACCTCAGCTTCCCCAGTAGCTGGGACTGCAGGCACAAGCCACCATGCTCAGCTTTTTTTTTTTTTTTTTTAATTTTGTAGAGATGAGGTTTCACCATGTTGCCCAGACTGTTTTTTGTTTGAGACGGAATCTCACTCTTGTCACCGAGGCTATAGTGCAGTGGCATGATCTCGGCTCAATGCAACCCCCGCCTCCTGAGTTCAAGTGATTCTCCTGCCTCAGCCTCCCAAGTAGATGGGATTACAGGATTCAAACACTCCATTTCAAAAAACAAACAGATAGATAGATAGATAGATAGATAGACAGACAGACAGATATTCTGGTTGTCATATCGCACTATAGTTTTGTAGTATGTTAACACTGGAGGAAACTGGGGAAAGGGTACACGAGATCTCTCTGTATTATTTCTCTTATTCTTTGAGATGGGGGTATCACTGTGTTGCCCAAGCTGGAGTGCAGTGGTGCCATCTTGGCTCACTGAAACTTCCGCCTCCTGGGCTCAAGTCACCCAACCACCTCAGCCTCCCAAGTAGCTAGGACCACAGGTATGCACCACCATACTCGGCTAATTTCTTATGTTTTTGGTAGAGATAGGATTTCACCATATTGCTCAGGCTGGTCTTGAACTCTTGAGCTAAAGTGAGTCTCCTGCCTCAGCCTCCCAAAGTGCTAGGCTTACAGGTGTGAGCCACTGCACTAGGCCTGTATTAATTCTTATAACTGAATGTGAATCTACAAAAACCTCAAAATAAAATGTTTTAACTTAAGAAAACGGAATCACAAAGCAATAGTTATTTTTTCTGCCAATCTTCTTCAATCCTTGTGATTATTTCAAGCAAAGTCTCAGTTTTCAGCACTGCTGGGAAAGGCAGTAATGCACCATGGATCCTGAATATGCAAGTTAAGTATGCCAAAAATGCAAGGTTCTGACCACTGTTCACTCCAGCCATTTCTCAGGATTGTGTTTGCAGCAAACAACTTTAAGAAATGAGATAATGTCTGCTTCCAGGACACAGAGCAGGTATGTTTACTGTCTGCTATGAAAGAGGTGGATTCTCCAAGCTGAAGTATTCTTTAGCCACGATGCCAAACCACTGAACGTGCAGCATTCTTCTAGGACCCTCAGCGTAATACCTATAGGGCTGAAAATGAAGAGCAAGCCACACAAACATGATGCTCATGCTGCCTGCTGTGCTATGTGTAGTCTTATCTTTGACCCAGGAGTCTCATGTCTTCAGTCAGTTTCTGTGACACAGGGACAAGCTGCAATGTATTAGCTTATAAATAGTGTAAAATTAAATCCTGACAGACACCTAACACTAATCTCCCTTTTTAAAATAATAAGCATTTGTCTTAGAGCCTTCAGCAGGCAACACTGTCTGATAACATTGCTTTATTTTTATAATATTCATCTTTACAATTACCTTACCAGTAGCAACTGTCTCAGGGTTATAAAGCTTCCTTAAAGAAATGTTACAACATGCCAGACTCCATGGCTCAAGCCTCTAATCCTAGCACCTTGGGAAGTCAAGGCAGGTAGATCGCCTGAGGTGAGGAGTTTGAGACCAGTCTGGCCAACATGTTGAAACCCAATCTCCACTAAAAATACAAAAAATAAGCCGGGTGTGGTAGCACGTGCCTGCAATCCCAGCTACCCAGAAGGCTGAGGCAGGAGAATCACTGGAACCTGAGAGGCAGAGGCCACAGTGAGCCAAGATCCCGCCACTACACTCCAGCCTGGGCAACAGAGTGATATTCAGTCTCTAAATAAATAAATAAATGAGATGTGTGTGTGTGTATGTGTGTATCCTTTCACAGACAAGACCCAAAACTGAAACTCTTTTTCACAGGGAATCCTGGTATATATCCTCACTCCTCACCAAAGAAATCTTAACAGCAATCTGATTTCCTATGCATCCAATGTCTCCCCATGACAATAGGGGGAAACATTGTTCTTCTATTTTTTTTTTTTTTTTTTTTTTTTTAAGAAATGAGATCTCACTATGTTGCCCAGGCTGTTCCTTTACTACTAGGCTCAAGAGATTCTCCCACCTCAGCCTCCCAAAGTCCTGGGACTACAGGCATGGGCCATCACACCTAGCCAAGGTTGTTAATGAAAACATGGCTTCACAGAAAGCTTCTTTGAACAGAATGAATGTTTTAAGCTTTAAGACTAGGATCTGGCCAGGCATGGTGGCTCATGCCTGCAATCCCAACACATTGGGAGGCCGAGGCAGGCGGATCACCTGAGGTTGGGAGTTCAACATCAGCCTGACCAACATGGATAAACTCCGTCTCTACTAAAAATACAAAATTAGCTGGGCATGGTGGCACATGCCTGTAATACCACCTACTCAGGAGGCTGAGGTAGGATCATCGCTTTAACCCAGGAGGCAGAGGTTTCGGTGAGCCCAGAAAACACCACTGCACTCCAGCCTGGGCAACAAGAGTGAAACTTTGTCTCAAAAAAAAAAAAAAAGAATCTGCTGACAGCTTAAGAAATAACGAGGGCCAGCCGGGGTAGCTCTCTCCTGTAATCCCAGTACTTTAGGAGGCCAAGGTGGGTGGATCACAAGGTCAGGAGTTCAAGACCAGCCTGAAGAAAATGGAGAAACCCTATCTCTACTAAAAATACAGAAATTAGCCAGGTATGGTGGCGCACACCTGTAATCTTAGCTACTTAAGAGGCTGAGAGAAGAGAATCACTTGAACCCAGAAGGTGGAGGTTGCAGTGAGCTGAGATTGTGCCACTGCACTTGGGCAACAGAGCAGACTCCGTTTCAAAAAAAAAAAAAAGAAAGAACTCGGCCAGGCACAGTGGCTCACAACTGTAATTCCAGCACTGTGGGAGCTGAGGCAGACAGATCAGGAGGTCAGGAGTTCAAGACCACCCTGACCAACATGGTGAAACCCTGTCTCTACTACAAATACAAAAATTAGCCAGAGGTGGTGGTGCGCGCCTGTAATCCTAGCTACTCAGGAAGCTGAAGCAGGAGAATCACTTGAACCCAGGAGGGGAAGGCTGCAGTGAGCCGTGATCTCGCCACTACACTCCAGCATGGGTGACAGAGACTTTCTCTCAAAAAAAAAAAAAAGAAAAAGAAATAACTAAATTGGTGTGGAAATCTCTTGGCAACATAGCTTCAAGTTTCCCTGTAGAATAAATCGCACCCTTCTAGAAATCCCATAAACTTTCATCTGTGCTTGTCTCAGGTCAGTATTTTCTACAATGCTCTTCCAAGATATCTACTTTATCTTATTATCCTTATCATACCGTAAGACTCTGGAAGACAAGGACCTTATGATTTATCTCTGTAGCTAGGAGCAAAACTAAAGCAGTCCCCAGTGTAGAAAAAAAAAAAAAAAAAAGGCCTGTTCAATATTCCCTTATTTCTGTTTATGGCAGTTTAGTCAAGATGGACACTTCACGTTAAGTCCTATGAGCCTGACAATAAATTTACATGTGTTATACTATGTTATATAGCTTGTACAACTATAGGTTTTATAGTTCCATTTTACAGGTGAGTAACATAGGATAAGTGGCCTTCCTTCGATCACTCTGCTGCCAAGCAGTAGAGGCAGGTTTCGATCTCATTGCTTTTGAAGATTTACTAGCGGTCCCCCGTGATTCCGTAATATCTCTCTTTCTACAGACAATATCGGCCCCGCCTTCCCCGGAGCTGCGCGACCCCATCAGGGAAGCCCTTTGGCCTCGCACAAGTGACAGTGATGTACGACAGGCTCCCGAGCCGCTAGGCCGAGGGTCTACATAGGCTCAGCAGGCGCAACGAGTGGAGGCGACCAAGCCAGGCCTCCGGCCGAAGCCTCGGGTGCCAGGATACGGCAGGGCCCACCTGCTCAAAGCCGGCTCCTCGTCACTAGGCTCTTCAATCGCGTAGGGGTCGGAGTCATCCGGAAGCCGGCTCATGGTGGCCTGCAGCGGCCTACACCGTCCACTGCGAACTGCAGCGTCTCTGTTTACTCTGCAAGTCCCGTCCCTAAAGCTTCCCGACTGCACTTCCGCCTAAACTTCCGAGTCCCCCTTGCGCGCCTGCGCAGACGACAGAAGCGAAGGGTCAGGTAGAAGGTTGGGAAGAGGCGGGGCTCATGCCTGTGATACCAACACTTTGCGAGGCCAACGTAGGAAAATCACGTGAGGCCAGGAGTTCAAGACAAGCCTAGGCAACAAAATGACACTCTATGTCTACAAAAGTTTAAAACATTAGCTAGGCAGGGAGGCTGACGCAGGAGGATTGCTTGAGCCCAGGAGTTCAAAGGTGCAGTGAGCTGTGATTGCCACTGTATACTCTTGCCTGGACAGCAGAATAAGACCTTTTTAAAAAAATGTTAATACGACCCCGCTCTCCCATCACCCTCCCCTGCCCTCCCCCGTAAAAATAAAATAATAATAATAATTAAAAGGTTAACACAACTATCTAAAAACCACTGAAAACTTAGTGGATCACATAACCCAAATTCAATTTTAATTTGTGAATTGGATATTATACACAAAATTCCCACCTCATCACTGATGCTAATAATTTTTATTACATTACCTATACTCCTTTAACTTTGAATTCTGAGGTACTTAATACATACATTTTTCGTATCAAATTGTGTCTTACAAACTATTTACCATGGATGGGCAGTGCTAAAATATTCAGGTTTGAAGACTTTAAATTTATTATCAAATGTGGTTGTTTTTTGTTTCTTTTAATTTTTTGTAGAGATAAGTCTCTCACTATGTTGTGAACTCCCTGGCTCAGGTGTTGGAATTATAGGTGTGAGCCACTGTGCCCAGCCAAATGTGGTTCTTAATAGATAATAATTACTTAAGTAAAACTGTCCACGCTGTGTACACTGTCCACCCATCAACCACCAAGTAGCTGTATTGGTTGTCACGGATCACAAGAAGATTGAGGTTGGGTGCGGTGGCTTACACCTGTAATCCCAGCACTTGGGGAGGCCAAAGTGGGAGGACTGT
>CAUYQU010038163.1:0-46205 GCA_963574635.1 Cheracebus regulus | reverse complement strand
CTTTCAGTCAGTAGCCAGAAATTTCATGTGCCCAAGATGCATGATCCATCTTATCAGAGGTCCTCCCATGTACTGGATTCCAGTCATGACCTACCAGGTCATGGGACCCCTCACTGCCTGCATGACCTCCAGTGACTACCACAGAGGCATGGAACAAGAGGGGCTGTTGCGTGGGTGGGTAGCCACGTACCAACGAGCCCTAATGAGGCCACTGAGGCTCAGGAGATGGGTACCAATATTTCCCAGCAAAAGTCCAATTTACACAGGCCAGATTATAAAACTGCCCCAGAAGGGTAAACACAGCTCAAAGAAGGCAGGCCAGGCGTGGCTGAGGCTGGAATAATACCCTCAGGACCTGGGCCTCCTCTCCCCTAACACATCTTCCATTGTAGGAAAAGGCTCTTAAGGTTATGAGACCTGCTGTGGACTATTTGGGCCCTGGAACCGGTTTAACAACGATTTTGTAGATGGAAAAGTTCTGCCATAGAGAGAGCCAACCTAAGCAAGACAAATTATACACCAAACACAAAGTCCCATAGCCTAGCTTCTGAATTTCCCCCAAAAGATTTCACCACTTCAAGACTGCTCCACGAGGGAATCAAACCGACAATCTTACAATTGTAGGCGCCATACCCTAACCGACTGTACAGACAGGCCCCTTGTGTTGAAGGAGGGCAGAACGCTTTCCTAAGCTGTATTTTGAATGCGCATCCTGCACCCTGAGGCGGTGTGGCCTGCCCAAAACCTGCTTCAGCTGCTTCCTTCCCTCAGAGCCGCACCAGCTGAGGAAAACAGCCCCTTGTAGTGTCCGTTTAAAAGCCGCCTTCACCGCTGCCGCCGGCTCCCCGCTCCCCGTGAGCTCCCCCGCCCCCACGGCTTTCGCTCGCCACGTTGATCCCGCCAGAACCACTGGTATGCCTGGGCCACTTCCCGAGCTGCTGCCCACGGACGGACCCTCGGCCGGCCGGCAGACGCCCTGGGGAGCCTTTTTACCCTCTGCCCGGGACTGGGGAACGCCGGCGAGGCCTGCCCGAGCCACGCGCCAGGCTGCCGCGCTCCGGGGTCTCACGCAGGCTCCGGTTGCACCTCGCCCCTCCCCGCTGTTTTCTCCAGCCCGTGGCTGTGCACTCAGTTCGCCCCGGGGCTAGGCTGTTCCCGGAGGGCAGGGAGACAAAGGCCCGGGGCAGTGCTCGCCGCTCCGCCCCACGGGCTCCCTCAGGTTTTGGTCCCAGAGATAGTATCCGAAGGATGGAGAAGGAGACGGAGAGCAGAGGGAGCGCTTCAAGGTAAAAAAAAAACTTCACTTTTAATTCTGGCTGGGCCGCTTTAGACGGGCTGGGTGGCGGCTCCGAGGCCGGGTGGCGCCTCCAAGGCTGGGTGGTGCCTCCGAGGCCGGGTGGCGCCACAGAGGCTGGGTGGTGCCTCCGAGGCGGGTGGCGCCTCTGAAACTGGGTGGTGCCTCCGAGACCGGGTGGCGCCTCCGAGGCCGGGTGGCGCCTCCAAGGTTGGGTGGCACCGCCGAGGTTGGGTGGTGCCTCCGAGGCCGGGTGGCGCCTTCAAGACTGGGTGGCGCCTCCGAGGCTGGGTGGCACCGCCGAGGCTGGGCGCCGCTGCTCAGGTTCTCCACAGCCCTACCTGGCTGCGGCTGCTTCAGGTGTGCTCAAAGAGACAGGACAGAATGGAGCTGGTTTTACTCACGATTCTGACGTCTTCTTCTCTGGCGGTACCCCTTTCCTGCTGTACCCCTCTCCTGGCTGGCTCGCCAAAATGTAGTATTGGGGTTCAGAGTGCCCTCGGCAACCCTGAGAGGACGTTTCACCAGGTTCTTGGTCTCTTGCCCTCTCAAGAACGAGAGAGGGGACCACTGCGCAGTGCACAGTAAATGCCGGACTCAAAAGTGTTTGCATAAAGTGGGGTGCGAAGGGGTGTGGAAGAAGGGGACTTTTAACCTGCGAGGAAGCCCCACCTTCTCTAAGACCCCTGGCCAGTGAAAGGAGTTCCTTAGAACTTCCGCTGGAGTGATTGACTCTTAAATTCTTCCTGCACCTTTGAAATTCAAACACAAACCGTTAAATCTCCCTGATGGAGACAGAGGGGAGGGGGGCATGCGCTGGGAAATTCTTGCCCTAAAAACTACGCTCCCTTGTGGACCCTGGAAAGAGAACACCTTCCCTCAGGACCTTATGTTTTATGTAGCTTAGGAGTCACTGTGTGCTAGAATGTTTTAAAACATACATTTTTATATTACTACAGATAAGTTGTATCACCTTTATAAACATATATTTACATGTATATCTATATCCATATATATCTCACGGATTATTAAATTATATTCACTGTTTTATAGGGCCTTGATAAAATAAATGAGGTACGATTTTAGATGATGGACTCTAGAGTCATATTGTTCAGAGTCCCGTCCTAAATCAGTCACTCACTGCTAGATGTGGTTAGGATTTCTGTATGTTCCTCTTATTTCCTATTTGCCCTATACATCCCTATTTACCCTTTTGCGTACTCTTTATGCCCCAGGAAAGTGATCCTCAGGATGAATTCTGGAATTGGTTGCTTATTTATTTTAGAAGTACAGGGATTGTCTCCAAAAATATTTTTAAAAAGGCCTTCCCCTAACCATGCTTGATATAGCTACTGCTGCAACTGGACCTACAAACTGCCAAGCGCAGTGGTGTGCTGTAACTAACTCCTGCCAGATCTCAAAAGCCAATTGTACAGCTGCCTTCTCAATTTTATTTTCAGTGGTATCATGTTGGTAACATGAAATTCACCATGGTGAGAATGGGATCAATGAAAAATACAAATCAGCATTCTTTACTCTCCATCTCAGAAAGTTATTTTTACCAGTGCACACAATGTGTCTCAGCAAGTCACTAGCTGGCACATTGATTACATTCGATCCTTCCTGTCATGGAAAGAGCAATGCGTTGTGCAGGTAGTGAGAGTCATACTTTCAGTTATGGATTTGTTTTCCCTGCCTACTGACTTTCTGCCAACACCATCTTTGTGCACTTAGACAATGTATTTTCTGTTGCTGCACACAAAGTTGTTTTTTATTATGATAAAATGTGGTAATATAAGTAGAATCCCCTGGTATTTCAAAGAGCCCCATCACCCAGAAGCAATGAGCTTGGTAGAAATTTTGAATGGTTTGGTGGAGACTCAATTTCATCCCTAGAATGGAGACAACATTCTATGGCTTGGGGTATCTACAGGATACAGTATCAGCATATGTGAAAACAACAGCTAATATTTGCTGGAGGGTCCTCTTTTCCAAAAAAAGATGCATTGTTTCAAGAATCAAAAGATGTAGATATAAGTGGCCCATTTCACCAACACACCTCATTATCTACTTCAAAAATCTTAATTTTTGTCCCCATGCTTTTGGACACAATGGATTTAAAATATCTAGGATCCAAGAGTGAAATGCTTCAACCACAGACCCAACAAATCAGAAGTAAAGACTGTTTTCTACCGATTTTGGGTATTTCATGTACCAAATCAATAGTACAGCACAAAATAATAGAATGGTTGAGAAAACACAGGGAAAACAATTTAAAACATAGTGTCTTAAAACAGTGTCTTATAACATTATCTTTTATCATATTATTAAACCATATTGAATATACATTTTAATTGTATATTTAACATGTAGGAAAATTAAAGCTTAGATTTGTTAAATAATTTGGCTTGTGTTTCAAGGTTAATATTTGACTTGATGGTACAGTGATTTGGAGAATATGGTGTCTATTTATTTTGCCAATTTAGTTCCCTGTAAACAGCTGGAACAAAATGGTTGCTCAATAGGTCCTTGTGGGATTAAAACTAAAATTATTGCTCTTTTTTCATGACTCGAGCAGAGTTTTATTTTATTAAATCATTGTAAGTGAGGAACAAAAAATTCTTTAATAAAAGAGAAGAAATGATTATTTTAGTATGCCATTAATAAATTCTAACTGAGTCCTTAGTCTGTTTTTGAGAAAATGCCACATGTTTGGGAATAATGCTGAACTATGTTAAATGGCATTTGCAATAATCATTATATTACAATAAATAATGTAGAAGTTTTATAATACAAATGAATGCTGCCACTTTCTCACCCACCTGTTTCTGTGTCAAAATATTAGGATTGATGATGAGATACATAATGGAGCCAGTATCACATCTACTGTTAACCTGTGGTGCATTACAAGCTAAAAAATCTTTTTAACTTGCCATCAGTGGCAAGTGCAAAATGAAGTTCAAAATAAAGTGAAGCTTTTCTCGAGACCTTTTCACTTATTCCTCTCTAGCCCAGTACGTGTATTGCTCTTACCATACAGACATTGAAAACCCAATCCTGTATCATATCATGGAAGTAGCATGCTATTCTGTGAGCTCTTTCATTGAGATATAAAAATGAGGTCCTGGCCAGCTCATTATTGAAGATCTCATGTCATAATATATTAATATGAAAGTGTTGTTCTCTTGGTCCAGCTCTGGCATCAGTTCATTAATTGAAAACCTGCTCCCTGAACTATGCCCTCCTCCTCCTCACTGGAATGGATGGTTGAGGATACACATGTCCATCTAAAAAGCTCTGGCTTTTTTAAGCAACAGAATATTTTGTAGGAAAGGTTGGCGTTAGCGTGGAAATTAAGATAAATTTGACTTGGTCTTTCTATTTGCTTGTTTGCAATAAATCCTTTGATCTCCCAGTGATAATATTAAATTAAGCCACGTTAAGTTGATATTGGGTTCATTCATGGTAATAGATCAAAGTTAATTATAAGTAATACTTTGATGTAACAAATTTTCAGTGTGACTAAGACAGGGCTTATGTATAATAGACAACAAGAAAACATGAAAAAATGTGGAAATTAAATCTTCTGTCTGACATTTTTCCAAACCACCTTTTTTTGTTTACTTTTTATAATTGAGCTGGCCACCAATGGTAAACATCTCATAGGGAGTCCTGTTTTTGAGTGAGGTTGATAAAATTTAGATAAATCCTGTGTCAAAATAGATTAAATGGAAAGTAAGAGAACAGAAAAAGAACCACTGGAAAAAATATTAATAAAATTACAACACATTGAAAGCCTGCATTGGGTCAGGGCCTCTAAAATAATTTTGATAAGACAATTTCACTTAAACCCACAACAAGATTATCATTTCAGTGTTATTATAGCCCTTTCACTGTAAAAAGCCTCTTCAGAAATATTAAGTTACTGACACAAAGTCAAAAATTGGTGTCAAAAACAGGATCTGAACTCCAATCTTGCTTAGCCACCAGAGGACACCGGGAAGATAGAAAAAATGGAAAGCCATCAGATACACTGCTTTGACTTACTGCATTGTTCTTAATTTTAGTAAACATTTACATGAAGAGACACATTAAAGTCTTACAGGCTCTGGCCTTTTCTTGCTCATACATTTGAGAGTAATAACTTGAGAAATAAAACCCTCAGGAATTTAATAAAAGTGGCAACAAATCTCCCTGAATAGGCTGACTCAGGAGGTGCTTTATTTTGTGATAAACATTCCTTTCTCTTGAAGTGTTATAAGTTGTTCCGTGTGGCACAAGAGCTTAGTAAGAATGGAAGTTATGAAATTGTCACAAATCTCTTGCTAAGGTAGGAGCTTAGCGGTGAGGGGAGGAGCTTTTGTAACTGTTGCATTATAAACTATGAAATGGGAATAGAACATTGTCCAAATATGATAATACCTTCACAAAATTTTTTTTAGCACATCCCACTTGCATTTTAAAATAAACATCCTTAAGATACATTATGAAGTCTCCATTTGTAAAGTTGAATAAAATTTTATATAATTTATCTTTAAAAACAAATATAAAATTCTATTTCTATGCTGTCACCCAAATATATAACATTCATGTTAAATTAGGTGAAGAACAATTATTTAAGATACGTGTTTGTTTGGATCTGTATAGGACATAAAGAAGACCTATAGTCACCTCAGAAATTGGTCCTAGGGATAATTTTTGGAAAAGTTAGTGAAAGAAAATTGATAAAGTCAAGAAAAACTATTTTACTGGGATTTTATGGTATTATGAAATTTTGCATAGTTTTCACAGAACAGCAGAAAACTTCATGTCATGTCAAAGCAAATTTTATAATTTAAGATCCTACGTCAAATTTAAAATGATTATGATTAATAATATTGACAGAGATACTTACAAAAACAATATATTATGTCAAATCTTCAACTTAAACTTCTAATGTAAATGACTTTAAATGTCACTTTTCATTATAGAAAGAATAACCACCCCCGCCCCACACACACACACTCACAAAATGTCACTGTTAGAATATGTCTCCTTACATCACAAAGGGAATCTAAGGCTGCATGCAGTTGGAAATAAACATACTAATCAGTTGGCATTAAAATATATAGATTATCTTGGATAATCTACCTAACTCCAGTGTAATTACAAGAATCCTTACAAGTGGAAGAGAAAAGCAAAAGACTGAGAGCCAGAGTGATTCAGTGTGAGAAAGACGGAACCAGCCATTGCTGGCTTTGAAGAGGGAGGGCACAAGACACTAAACAAGGAATGTGAAACTAGAAGAGGCAACAGAAAGGTTCTTCCCTACAACCCCCTATAAAGAGCAGAGCTCTGTAGATGCCTTTTTAGCTTAGCGAGGCACGTCAGACTACAGAACTGTAAGGAATTAACTTTGTGTTTCTGCAAACCACTAAGTTTGCTGTAATTTGTGACAGCAGCAATAGAAAAACACACTCAGTAAGTGTGAAGGTCAACATTCCATTGTGGGAAAACTGAACTTGAATTATCTGTGATTAATCACCACAGTGTAATGATTAAAATTGTGTACAAATCTTGATAAAGGAATGAATTGATGACTGAAATTCTGAAATGTATATAAAGACATACATTTTTGTGGCCATTCTGTGTTTTTTAAATCATTTTCTTTGTGCACTAAATAACATGGTTACTTCTGCCATAGCAATTGTATGGCAATTGTATACACATGGATTCTGAATACACATGAAGGACAGTAGATAATTTTTCAGTAGGTGAACACTGCTAAGGTAACGTTAGGAAGAAAAATAGAGGTAATCATGCATTAGTAAGTAAGCATACTTTATGTGATTCTAACATGGAATAAATTTTAAAACTTATTTCTTGTTTTCAGACAGTTTACTACACATCCTTATCTGCAAGAGTAACATAATTATTATATTTTAGAATGCTAGACAACATTGAATGAACATTAAGTTGTCAAAATAAAAAGTGCAGGAAAGCAGTAAGAAAAATTGTCGTGGTTTTAGAAAAATCAGGTTCCTATTTAAGTCTTTCCAATTAATAATTGTAAAATTTAAATATATTTCTTAATTTCTCAAATATATAATCAGAGTTCACAATATTTTAAAGGCCACTTGACCTTTTTTGTTTTGATCCTTTATGTTAGACTATTGTTAGACTTGTCAAAATAAGGGTTAAATTTAATTGAGAAATTTTAGAGCTCTTATGTCTTAGTGGTTTAAAACATCAAATAAATGGCAGTATATATAAGCACTAAAAATTAAAGTTTGTATAAATTTTATAATTGTAGAATATTTCTGAATAGGTTGTTTTTCTTCTTAGACTTAAGAACAGCATCTAATAGATCACAGGAACATTGACATAATTAAGATAGCTATGTCTCTACTCTCAAGGCATGCTACTATAATTGATATGCCACTTCAGTCTACTCTTCTGTGTCCTCTTTCTTTTACTTTGCAGAGCATTAAAGTAACTTAGGGATATGGTTTGGCTGTGTTCCCACTCAAATCCTATCTTGAATTGTAGCTCCCATAATTCCCACATGTTGTGGGAGAGACCCAGTGGGAGATAATTGAAACACAGGGGATGTTCCCCGATACGGTTTTCGTAGTAGTGATTAAGTCTCAGGAGATCTGATGGTCTTATAAGGGGTCTCCTCTTTCATTTGGCTTTTATTCCTTCTCTCTTGCCTGCTTCCATGTAAGATGTGCCTTTCACCTTCTGCCGTAATTCTGAGGCCTCCCCAGCCATGTGGAACTGTGAGTCCATTAAATCTTTTTTTCTTTATAAATTACTCAGTCTTGGGTATGTCTTCATCAGCAGCGTGAAAATGGACTAATCCACTTAGCACATTCATAGTTTTTCATTCAGTTATTAAATAATTTATTCTTTTTACTATTTTTGTCTTTCCTTCCAACCTTGGAATAATAAATATAATAAACATAATACTGAATAGTTTAAATATATGTTTAAAATAACACATTGATCTCTAATCTCTAATAGTTGATGATTTCCCTAGAGCTAGCATTAAGAAATTTTTTTGAAAATCTCTGATGTTGGAAGACTAGCAAACAAAAATGTTCTTTGTTTATGACACATAAAGAAATTAATCTTGAAATAGTATTATTTGATATAGTTAGAACTGGCACATTTTGTTCAGAATAGCATTTATACATAGTACCTTTATAGTCACTAGAATTTTTATGTTTTTGAATCAAGTATCTTAGACTTTTTCTACTTAACATGTCAGCAGCATGTGATATTTTCATTTTGTGCAGTTTTTTTCTTGGGAGTCAGCATTCAAAATGTTATTCCTCAGCAACCCAAATTGCTCGTCTCCTAATATTACTCCATACCAGTGTTCTCTACTGGAGGCATCTTGCAAAGGAGCATTTGGCAATGTCTAAGGACATTTAAGGTGGTTGTAACTGATGTTGGTAGTGGTGATCTGATAGCAAGTTGGGATGGGGGCAGTATTTCTAAGGGCATCTAAAAGATAGAGGCCTGTGATGCTCCTAAATATCCTAAGTACACATGACAGCCTCCCTGTGCCCAACAAAGTATTACTGATGCTGAAATGCCAACAGTCCTAAGTTTGAGAAAACCTGGTCTATGTGTTCTTCTTAGGTAAACTTGTCTTCTCTCAAAAATTGAATTGCATTCTATTCACTGAGCTTATGCTAAATTTCACTCTCTCTGCCCAAATCAGTTTATTAAGCCCCAAAACTAAACATCTATATACCTACCAATAACTCTAATTACATTTCACATAGACACCTCAAACTCTGTATCTCCCAACATAAATGCATAAACACCATCTGTCTTTCTTCCCCAGATGTACCGCTTCTCCGAAGATCTTACATTATAGCTGGCACTACCATCTATTACAATGTTAGATGTTGAAGTTAAAAAAAAAATCCTTAATGAATGTGTTTTTTTTTTTTTTTTGATTCAACCAATCCAGTAAGTTTTACCTCCTGAAGCTTTTATTAGTTGTTTACTTGTTTTTCTACTTTGGGCTACCTTTTCAGTTGATATTGTCATCTTAGATCTCAGACAATAGGTACATCTTTCTATCTGGCCTGTAAGTGTTCATTTTCTATTTTATTTTTCAAATTCACTGAATTCACAGCATATAGAGTGTCTTGAAGTCATAATTTTGTAA
This sequence comes from Cheracebus regulus, assembly GCA_963574635.1. Classification (NCBI taxonomy): domain Eukaryota; kingdom Metazoa; phylum Chordata; class Mammalia; order Primates; family Pitheciidae; genus Cheracebus; species Cheracebus regulus. The sequence goes on along the minus strand of CAUYQU010038163.1, from coordinate 36,744 downwards.
ATTCTTAAAACAATGTAATATATCTCATTGAATTTTTTTAAATGCCTCAGATTTTTAACATTAACCGAAGTCAAAAACTAATTTAGTATCTACCTACCTTCCCGGTCATCCCTTACATTAGTCTGCAGCTTGCCAACCAAGTTCTTATGAAGCTTTCCAAAAGTTCCTGATAATAACTAAACATTTTCTGAAATTACCTAATGGGTCAATGTACATTATTGGGATTGTGGTTACACTAGAAATCCAGACTTCACAACTCAATATGTCCAAGCAAACTACACTTGTACCCCTTACATTTATACTAATAATTTTTTAAAAGGTACTAACTCTTCCATCAAGAGTCTCCTGACTTTACATTTTCTTATTTCTGAAAATATCTTCCAAAATGTCTTCTTATGTAGAACACTTGGACCTACTAAAATTACTCCCTAAAAGCCTTCTTTACATCTATATTAGTTTCCTACTGCAGCTGTTAAAATGGACGACAAACTTAGCAGCTTTAACAAGTCACATTAATTATCATTGTTCCAGAGGCCAGAGGTTGAAATTCAGTTTCACTGGCTTAAAATTAAAATGGGTGTAGGGCTGGTTTCTTTTGGAATATCAAAGGGAGAATCTGCTTTTTGTTGACTTTTCTAGGTTGGGTACTGTACTCATTCCTTGGTTCATGACCCTGCGTTACATGATGTTCTCTTTCTCTGTCCCCATTATCATAACACCTCCTCTATTATAATTACCCTTGTATTACATCAGGCCCACCAGAATAATTCAGGATAACCTTGCTATGTCATGGTCCTTAACCTACTCACATCTGTGAAGTTCCTTTGGCCATGTAGGATTGTATACAGTATTCCTGGACTCCAAGGATTAGGGTGTGCATCACTCAGGGCCATTATTTAGTCTCTTCTCTGAGTAATTTCATACTTGTATTCCTGTTAAGAGTTAATAATACTAGGACAAAACCAATATCTGCTTATTCACTCCTATATCCCTAAAAGCCAGTGCAATATCTAGAATATGCTATAGAAATATTTGTTGAATAAGAGTAAAAAGTATTGGCATGAATGAATTAGAATGACTAATAAGAGGTAAAAACTAGTAAGAGAGAGGAATTATCTCAGACTTTCAAATATTTTCCCCAAGTCTCGAAATTTAAATGTATCTAAATAGAATTGCAACTAGCAATATTAACTAGTATCATTTGTTACTATTACTTCTTAAATTTATTTCTATTATGTTGGTTTAGAGATGAGTTTTTGCCCTGTCATGAAGCCTGGAGTACAGTGGAGTGATCATAGCTCACTGCAGCCTCAATCTCTTGGGCTCAGTTGACCTCTTGCCTCAGTCTCCCAAGTAGCTAGGACTGTAGGCACATGCCACCATGCTTGCCTAATATTTTATTTTTTGTAGAAACAGAATTTCATTATGTTTCAGAGGCTCATCTCGAATCACAAATCATTTTGTGATTATTAAAGTTAACTATTATAACAGCAATGGAATGAAATGACATATGATTCAAATTTTTAATAATTATGTGATCTTGTTTATTTTCATTCAGTTTTTCTCAGCACAGTTGTATTGTATAAATAATATTATCTCCCAAAGATCAATTAGATCATGTATGTAAAAAGTCCATTATAAATTTTACAGTGAATGGGAAAAGACACGTCCAAATTTCTCTTGAACTTACTCCTGTAGGTATAGGATATTTAAAATACATACATAATTTCAGTAGGGGATAGTTTTCAATTTTATGATTTTTGTCTTGGTTACAGAAAGTGTGTCATTTTCAAGAAAAAAATGCGGAAAACAGTCATTTCAGTACATCTGGATATATTTTTATGAAAAGTGGCTATGTCTCATTATGCCACAATTACATTTGTTAATGAGTAGCAGCAAACTACCACTGAATATCTAAGTTACAAAGGAATCGGTTCTATTCCTAACTATGAGACTCAGATTACTTATTTTTCTACTGACTTATCTTGGATATATTCCGTGTCCTGAGTTGGCCTCCATAATTCCATTAGGACTTATTTTGAAACTAAATATTATATTTAAGGGATCTTTCACATATTTCTAACTATTTTTTGGACTACACCAATGACAAAATCATATTATGAGTGATGTAAATATAATTTGGAGTCAAATTCTCCTATATTACAGAAAATCTTAGTCACAAATACACATGCACATTTAATACTCCATTACAGTGCATTTTTAATGAATAATTTGAATGTCTTGGTGAACTTTGTCTTATCTATTTTTTGCATTGGCATTTATTTCCTTGCATTTTAATTGGATCTAGTGCTACACTAATACTACATAGTTGTGTACAAGGTGACCAAACATCTTATTCAGTGATATTAAGACTTTATGTTGCTATGAAATATACGCATGCTCTTTGATTTTTTCACATGTAATTTTTAGAAAATTATATCATGACAAGGAAGCATTGTGTAAATTTCAAGAGCTTTAAATACAGATTTTTTTGCTAACTTGGTTTTGGTACTAACACTTTTAGAATGCTTTGAGTTATATTTTGCATAATTAATTAGAAAGAAAATATAGCAGCTACATGAAACTGGCACTCAGTAGTTCCATTTTTTTTAACTTAGATATTGAGTGGTAGTTTGCTCTTAGGTAGATGAAAATTTTAGCAGATCAAAAAAAGTTGGGGTAATTTGGTAATTTAACTTGAGGTCTGTGATGCTGGGGGAAAAACCATTTAGAAATTATGGTATAAGGTTATTGACTGGTAGTGTACATTATAACAAAAGTTGAGCCAAGAAAACAGAAAGTCTTAATCAATGGAGTGGGTTTGGATCCATTTCCATTACTAGCCATTTGAAAATATCACAATCATAGATTTTTGAAATAATTTTTATTTTGTACTGGAAATTATGAAATATTTTAATCTTTCCAATATTGATAAAGTGCTTGAGTTAATGTATAGTGAGTTCTATCAAAAAGAAGAGTCCGTTACAATATTAGTTTTCATCTCAAAAATGGCTTATAAATATATTTCCCAGTAGTTATATTTTATAGCACACATGTAACTTTAATTATTATAACACACTAAATCTCCAAAAGAGATAGGCACTCTCAGCACAAAAATTCTAAATAAATGATTAAATTAACTAACAATATAGTAGCCATATATATATATATATATATATATATATATATATATATATATATCAGTTAATTTCTTATCATATGGAAATCCATACATTTTGATTATTTCTTGCATTTTTATTAGCTTCATAAAACTTACAGAAATCAAAGATGTCTATTTCTGTGTTCTGAATGTTTATGTCCCACTCAAGTTCGCATGTTGAAACCTAATCTCCAGTGTAATAGTATTAATAGGAGAGGCTTTTAGGTCATAAGGGCATAAGCCTTCATTGATGGGATTTGCTCCCTGATAAAAGAGGCTTGAGGGAGCTTGTTTGCCTTTTCTGCCATGTGAGTACACAGAAGGTGTGTTCTTTGAAACAGAGTGAGTTCTCACTAGACTGAATCTGTTGGTACCTGGATCTTAGACTTCCCAGCCTCTAGAACTGTGAGCAATAAATTTATGTTGTTTATAAATAACTCTGTTTAAGGTATTTTGTTATAATAGCCTGAACAGCTGAAGACACCTGTTTTACAAGTCTGCAAAGCATGTACCCCCAAATTTATATCATTGGGCTGTAAAATATTAAAATGCTTTTTTAGCTGCATATGTACAATATGATAAAAGCACATGAGTCTAAATTTTATAAATAGAATTTTAGAGCAAAAGGAGCGAAGTATAAGATGTTTCAAGGCCAGAAATCAAACTGACCTCATTATTTCCCTTTAGAGAATTCTCTAGTGGAAAGAATAGCCATATAAGTTATCAAATAACTCGATTCTCATTTTCTTATCTAACTTTTCGGTTTTTATTTTTAAGTAATCTAATTTTTATAGTTTTAGTGAGTACATATTCAAAACAGAAAAGTTAGCCCTGGAATGTATTGTAATATATTTAAAGGTAACATCAGATTGTTACTTTTCAAGTAACACATTATGAATACATGTTTATAAAATACAAGTAATTCTAGATATTAGACTTTGAAAAATAACAGCTGGTAATTAAACCAAATTAATATGTTTTAATAGGGCTTCTTATTATATACTTTATTTTAAATACTTTTTCTTCCTGTATATGATATTCCAAATCAGATACACTCAGATGAAACCATATTTTATATAAACTATAGAAAAACGTATAATTACAAATGGCTTTTTAGGTAGCCTTGAACTTTAGTAAAATTTTACTGATTCTTAACACATTTATTTTATTTTACAGTTTAAAATTGGATCATATTGAAATTTTATTTTTAATTTATACTTTCTATTTAAGAATCATGTTGTTTTCTTATCCTTTAAATGTTTGGAATATGTATAGAGGAAATGGAAGAAGACAAAATGAGGGATGAAGCTTTAAGAAATCATTACTGTGGGACAAATATATCCTTTGCCTCTCAGAAAAATCTGAGAGTTGTTTTAACTCTGTGACATTCAGAATGAGTTCCTGGAAACTTCTGATAATATAGGTTTTCTCAGCCCTAGGATAATCTATGTATTTCAGAAGTATTATTCATTTCTTCCTGTATAAAATGAATGGCATTGAATAAATAATGATCATTAGCAATATGCTACCCTTTAATACACATATTTTCAAATCTTTCCCTGAAGCAGTGAACATTAATTCATACACAGTTGCAACTGTGTCAGCTCTCCACTAATTTAGATTGAATTCACACACACAAATCAGAATGGTCTTGGAAGAGCTCCGACCATAGCTATCTGTCAAACAATTCAAAGTTGTCTTTCTACATGGCAATATGTCTGGTGCTGCTGATAGTTTTAAATTTTGACCAAGATTCTAAGATCACTAGATTAATTCTTACTAAATATGAATCTTTCCAAGTCCCTCAAAATTTTATTTGAGTTTGTTTATATTTTATTTTAATTGCATTGTATATGTTTAATAATCTACAATAAATATGATTTGTTAAAATGTTATTAAAATATTTCATAAATTGTCATATTATAAATTCAGTAAAATTTTTACCATGAATCTATTATTTACTTAGAAATTAAGTCAAGAAATGACCAAATTTGAAACAAAACAGAAAAAAAGTGCATAAACATATTTATTCTACTAATTTTTTTACTATTTCTCATTATTTTCTTAACCTCCTCTTTCCCTGCTTAAATTCCATGTTCTCTTGCAAGCATTTTCTTGTGTACCTCTTCAACTCCTATGCTTTCTTCCCCTGTTACTCTATTCCCTAAATGGCAGCATTGGTAAGGTCCTAATTATACACTACCTATCCCCTAAACTTGAAAATGGCTGGAGAAAAATGCAAATACAATGATTAGCTTTCACAAAACATAGTATCAATGGAAGCCTTACACATTTCTCTATTAGCAAATAACTATTTTCTTTTTAAAATTTATTTTTTAACTTTTAAGTTCAGGGGTACATATGCAGGTTTGTTATGTATGCAAATTTGTGTCATGGGGGTTTGTTGTACAGATTATTTCATCACCCAGGTATTAAGCCTAGTATCACTAGTTAACTTTCCCTGGTTCTCTCTCTCCTTTCACCCTCTACCCTCTAAATGACCTCAGTGTCTATTGTTCACCTCTATGTATCCATGTGTTCTCATAATTTAGCTCCCACTTGTAAGTAAGAACGTGTGGTATTTGGTTTTCTGTTCCTGCATTAGTTTGATAAGAATAACAGCCTCCAGATCCATCCATGTCACTGCAAAGAACATGATCTCATTCTTGTTTATGGCTGCTTTCTATTTCATACTGTTTCTTCTCAAATCCTTAATATGTCACATCCATAATCCCGAGTTACCCTAAGCTAATAACCTTATTTCCTATTTTACTGGGAAACCTACCTCTTACATGGATCTAGCATATTACAGGGATCTATAGTCACATATTGTGCTTTCTCATTATTACTGTGGAAAACTCTCAGATGTTCCAGAGATGTGATCCTGTTATTTGTATGTAAGTATAGGTACCCTTATTTCTACCAAAGAATATTTTTGGCAATTTTCCTCTCATTCTCTATGCCATTAATTGTTATTCTCTCAGGTTTTTCTTAATTTTAAAACATTCGATTATCACTCTGAAGTCCACCAACATTGTTTTAATTGTGTTCACATTAAATGAAATAATTTCTTAGTCTTCATCTGACTTGATTTATCAGCAGCATTTGGTACAGTTGATCAATCTATGTTTTTATTGATTCACTTGATTCCAGTTACATCACAACGTTGTAGGTTTTTCACTTACTTTACTCTTACTCTACTCAGATTGCTTTGTTAATTTTTCCATTTTTCTGACCTCTACATATGGAATTGCTCTTCTGCTTATTTTTTAATCTCTTCTATTTCTGTGTATATTAACTCTCACTCCTTCAGTTATACATAATCTGATGGTTTAATAAGCATCTCAAAATTTAAATGACTCAAACTGACTACCTGATCTTCCTGTCCTAAAAGAGAAAAAATTAACAACAACAACAAAACCCTTTTTTATGCTGCCATTTTACCATGACAGAAAAGATTAATCACTATTTTCTAATTAGTCAGGTCAAAAATCCCAGTCACCAGTAACAACTCTTTTTCTAATACCACATACGCAATCAATGATCTCATTCTGCTGGCTCTAACCTTTGATTCAGAATCCAGGTAATTCTCCTTATCTTTTCTGTGCCAATTTCTTTTACAAAGGTTTCTATAAGATTCTTCCCAAATTCCTCCTTGGCTTTACGTTAGTCTATTACTGTTGTTTTAATTGTTAAATTTTAAAATATAAAAATATTGCTATACAAAAATATTTAACCTACATATAACTTAATAAACAATTATAAATTGAACATTCTTATAATCAACACCCTGTTAAGGACATATAACTTTGCCAGCCAACCCAAGAATCTTCTCAATCTTTAACTAGCTTTCTAACTCCATGAGATGACTGTGTAACAGAGGGGCTATATTCTTCTTAAGAATGGGATGGCAGTACAGGGTTTTGATATATTCATCATCAATGGACCCAAGAGATGATCAATACAGAATCACAATTTAAATTGACTATAGCTAGTCACAGTGAAAACAGTCAATCAATTCTGTCATTAAGTAAGTTAATTCACATTGGCTCTCAATCACAGCAGAAACAAAATACAAGAAGTAGCCAAAGCATGACACCATAATCTTCAATCCAGAAAGAAGAGTAGTTGAATTGAAGAAATATGTAAGCCTGAAGTAAAGAAAGAACCATAATTATGCAAGTTGAGAATCAGCAGTCTAGTTTTTCAACAGAGCTCTGCCAAAGCAATGACAAGTTCTGAAGAATGAACAAACAGCAGGAATAACAACAAAATAAAGCCATCATTGAATAAGAAGAAATAAACATATTTAGAAACTCATATATGGGATTGTGTGGATGAGTGGAAGACAAATCAAATTTACAATTTAAGGAGCTGTATGACAGTACAGGTGGCTAGGACTCACTCTTTAAGTGTTAGTTTCAATGAGTCTTTGTAATGACCCAACTTTGTACATTTTAAAATTCCATGTGAAATTGAGCTCCACAGTCAATATTGAGAATTATTCACTTGAGAACACAGATGTTAGGATCAAAACTAATTTTGAGTCACTGAGTATCTCTCTCTTTCTCCATAAAATGGAGTAACAATAGCAGGACTCTGAATTGGTATTCAAGACTTCTAGGGAATATCTGCAAACAGCATAACATTGTGGCACATAACAGGAGAGCAATAAGTATTGTCATTATGTTTATATAGTTCTCTGTGTAAAAGGTCAGCTTCATCTCAAGCATTTCGAAGTGGCTAATTATATTTACCTGTTTTTCTCCAAGGTAAATTTCAAGCTGTGATCTAAAGGTTGCAAATTTTTGTTTAAATAAATTTATGACAAACTGCAATTAATTAAGTTTTCAAAACTTACTTTGGTTTAATTTTTTTATGGCTTTCAATTATGTTCAATAATGTGTCCTAATAAATACATTTTGAATGAATAAAAAGATGCTTGAATGAACTCTGGCACTCTGGTTATTTATATACCATAAAAACATTTAGTATTTTCACTTCATCATGAGAATGCAATCTGTATCACTGTCACAAGTATAATAATTCATGTGAACCTTTTAAAAGATTTATTCTTTGCTGTAATTATTATTAATTACATTATTCACTTGTCATTAGTGAAAAATAGAACTGTATTAGCAATATTTTTGAAAAGCTTAATGGTTAATATCTAACATACATTTTCATTATACTTTGTTTATTTTAGGTTGTTCCTGTTAATGTTTAGTCTTTTAACTACTATGGTAAATAATGGAACTTTTGAAATTTGTAGTAGAGTAATTTAGGTTCACAGTATCATTTCACACATAAGTAAACAGAAGATATCTTCTATCTGTATCTGTATTTCTCCTTATTTCTCACTAAAGTAAAAGATACATGCAGAAAAGTGGTTCTTGTCATTAATGGACAGTTCACTGAATTTTCACAAACTAGACATATCTATGAAAGCAACACTCAAATTATGAAATATAACATTATCAGAATGCCAGAAATGCCTGTTTGGATTCTTTTCAAATCTGTTTCCCTAAATCTACCACTATCTCAACTTTTACAGAATAGTTTAGTATTATCTTATCCCTTTCATAATCGGGGTCAAACAGTGTTTGAGTCCTTAGTATTATATGTGTGTTTCATTCATACAGTTGCATGTATTCATGCATTATTGTTTCTTATTTCTATAAAGTGTTCCAGTGGGTGGTGGATAATTTATTTTCCATTTGATTATCTAGGCAACATTTGGTTGGCTTCTGGAGCTACTGTGTATAGTGCTATTTAAAATAATATATTATCTATATTTTGGAGGAGATATCTCATTGATTATATGTTGAGGAGCGAAAGTGTTATTATTAGTGTTAATTAGTATTAAGGTATACATTTATTCAGTTTTAGATACTACCAAACAGATATAATGTGGCTATAACAATTAACACTTCCATGGGCATATTAGGTGTGTTTTCTCATTTTTCAACATCCTTAACAACTCTTGGCTGTTGCTACAGTCTGAATTTTGTGTCCTCTCAAAATTTATATGTTGAAATCTTAGCCTTAAAGGTGATAATGTTAAACCCATTTATGCCTAGTGTTCCAAATATATAGGAGTTACTTTTATTCACTGCTCAAGATCATCACCAAGGTCAGATTGCAAAGATTCAAAAAATTGCAATGTCAGGCACAAATGGGTTAAGGGATGGGGGTTCTGGCAAGAGACCATGAGGATAGAGCACTCATGAATGAGATTGTAGTCTTTAAAAATAAAGACAGAGGAACCTTATTTGCCCCTTCCACCACATGAGGACACAGAGAGAAGACTCCCATCTATGAACCAGAAAATGGGCCTCACTAGACAGCAAATGCTCCCGGTCCTTCATCTTGGACTTGCCAGTCACCAGAACTCTGAGAAATAAAATTGTTGTTTATAAGCTACCCTATCTATATATTTTGTTCTATAAAATATTATATATTATTTAATATAAATGAAATATAGAAGCCTGAGTTGACTAAAGCACTTTTCATATTCTATATTTTACATCTAAATTACACTGGTAGATGTGCTGTGGTATCTCATAATATTAATTCACATTTTCCTCAAGTGATGACATTGAAAGATCAATGGCTTTTCACTTACTTAGTTATCATATGATAGCCACTTTTAAAATATCGTGTCATAATTCTTTGCAACTATTGTTTTGAATTGTATTTTCTTACTGATTTGTCAAATATATTTGCATATTTTTGATATGTCTATGATTTTTTATGTGTGTGTGTGTGTGTGTGTGTGTGTGTCTCAAATATTTTTTCATACACTATGGATTATCCCAATGTCATTCCAACAATAGTATCTATTGATAATTGAATATGTTAAGTTTGACATAATCTAATTCATAAATCTGGCCTTCATACGTGGTGCTTTTTTATTTGGTATAAGAAATATTTACTTATTCTAAGGTATAGATTAATTTCTTACTTATCTTTCCTTTACATATGTAATGAGTTTACCTTTTACACTTAAAACTTCAATTCATGTCAGTGTCTTTAATATATATATACATATATTTGTAAATGAACTGATGGAAGAGTCTGGAATTATTTTATCCCAGATGGATAATTCAGTCAGGTGCCACCATTGCTTAGAAACTATCACTTTTTTTTTTTTAGAAAAAGAGAGAAAAGAAAGAAAGAGAGCGAAAGAAAAAAAAAAGAATGAAAGAGAGAAAGGAAGAGAAAGAGGGAGAGAGCGCTTTTTTTTTTTAATGCTACTGCATTAATAGCAGGACAGACTTAAATATTTTAGGCAACCATGTTCTCACGACTCCCTTTCTTTTTTTTTTTGTATCATACATATGTATTTTATGATTCTGGGCTTATTTTTTGGTTGGTAGGCTACATATATATATGCTACAAAGCACATTGGAAAAATGATGTAAATTAAAATTAAATAGAATAACAAGTACTGGTGAAGATGTAAATTGCAGTCATCTTACATAGCTGGTGAAAATGTATATCACAATCACTTTGAAAAATTCTAGGGCAGCATTTTCTAATGCACGTAACATATAAACTTAGGTTATATACTAAACATAAATGCATACATATATTCATCAAAAGATATGTTCATAGAAACACTATTCATAATAGTCCCAAACTGGATAAAATTTATAGTATATTTATACAATGGGATATCATATGGCGATTCCTCAAGGATCAAGAAATAGAAATGCCATTTGACCCAGCAATTCCATTACTGAATGTATAGCCAAAGGATTATAAATCATTCTGTTATAAAGACACATGCAGAAGTATGTTCATTATGGCACTGTTTACAGTAGCAAAGACCTGGACCCTACCTAAATGCTCATCAGTGATAGACTGGATAAAGAAAATGTGGCACATATACACCATGGAATAATATGCAGCCTAAAAAAAGGATGAGTTCATGTCCTTTGCAAGGACATGGATGAATCTCATAACTCCATTTCTAGACTCCATGTACTGTTGCATTTATCAGTGTGTCTAAGCATTCATAATTACTTGGTTCTTAATTAGTAGAGATTTGTAAAAAGTGTTTATATGTGAAATATGTCTTCAACTTTGTTCTTATTTTTTCATTGTGTCCTATTATTAAATTATCACATTTCCACAAACATTTTAGAATATTTTAAGTAACATGTTTTACAAGCTAAAATTTTTATTGATTTTTTTGTTTTTATTTTTTAATAGATTTTTATTGGGGCAAAAATACATACATAATTTACCATCTTTACCATTTTAAGTGGTAATAAGTACATTAGCATCTTTTTAAGTGATTATCAATATACGTTTATGATAATAATCACATTTATATCATTTTTATCTCATTTCACCCAGCTGCCTCCCCTTTTCAGGCTCTAGCAATGTCTATTCTGGATTATTATGTAATCCACATTTTTAGCTCCCACATATCAATGAAGATATATGATATTTGTCTTTCTCCCCTTGGCTTATTTGACTTAACATAATGACCTCCAGTTTCATTCATGTTGTTGTGAATGACAGGATTTTATCTCTTTTTATGGCTGGATAATATTCCATTGTGTATATACAATGAACATTATGTGTGTGTATGTGTGTGTGTGTGTGTGCATGCGTGCACACACATATTATTTATTCAGTTATTATTTAATGGACACTTAGGTTGATTCCAGTTCAGCTATTGTTAATAGCGCTGCATAAACATGAGAGTGCAGATACCTCTTTGATGACTATTTTCTTTCTTTTAGATATACACCCACTAGTGGAATTGCTGGATCATATGGTTGTTGAATTTTTAGTTTTTTGTTGAGGAACCTTCATACTCTTCTCCAAAGTAACTGTACTAATTTAAATTCCTAACAAAGACGTATGAGGGGTTCCCTTTCTTCACATCCTCTTCAGAATATTATTGCTTACCTTTTGGATATAAGCCATTTTGAACAAGGTAAGATGATATCTCGTTGTGATTTGATTTACATTTATGTGATGATTAGTATGTTTAGCATTTTTTTCATATAGCTGTAGGCCATTAGTATGTCTTCTTTTGAAGACTGTTTCGATCTTTTGACCATTTTTAATTGGATTATTTGTGAGTTTTTTTGCTATTGAGTTTGAGTTCCTTATCTATTCTGGTTATTCATTCCAAATAATAAGTAGTAGTTTAAAAATATTTTCTCCCATCTTGTGAATTGTCTTTTCACTTTTTGGATTGTTTCCTTTGCTGTTCCAATGCTTTTTAGCTTAACGTGATCCCAATTTATTTTTGCTTTGGTTGCCTTTGATTTTGAGATGTTACACAAAAAATATTTGCCTGGACCAGTCTCCTAGAGCATTTCCACAGTATTTTCTTCTCGTGTTATAGTTCCATAGTTTCATGTCATAGGTTTAAGTCTTCAATCCATTTTGATTTGACTTTTTGTATGGGGAGCTTTAGGGGTCTTGTTTCATTCTTCTGCATATAGTTATCCAGTTTTCCAAATACCATTTGTTAAAAATACCATCCTTTCCCCATTATATGTTCTTGGCACCTTTTTGAAAGATAATTTGGCAGTAAATGTGTGCATTTATGTCTAGATTCTATATGCTGTTCTGTTGGTTTATATATTTGTTTTTATGCCAATACTATGCTTTTTAGTTACTGTAACTTTGTAACACATTTTGAAGTCAGGTAGTATGAGGACTCCAGGTTTGTTTGTTTGCTCAGGATTGCTTTGGCTATTTGGGATCTCCTGTGGTTCCATAAAAGTTTTAGAATTTATTTTTCTATTTCTGTGAAGAATATCATTGGTGTTTGGAAAAGGATTGCATTAAATCTGAAAGTTGCTTTGGGTAGCATTGCCTTTTTTCACAATATTAATTGTTCTAATCCTTGAATATGCACTAGTTTTTAATTTTTGGTATTGTCTTTATTTTTCATCAGAGTTTTATAATTTTCCTTATATGATCCTTACTTCTTTGGTTAAATTAGTCTAGGAATTAATCTACGTATTTTATATTCTTTGGAGTTACTGTAAACAAGATTTCTATCTCGATTTCTTTTTCAGATTGTTTGCTGTTGATGTATATAAATGCTACTAACCATTGAATGCTAATTTTGTATTCTTCAAATTTTGTATCCTACAAATTTACTAAATTTATCAGGTTTAGCAGTTTTTGTGAAATCTTTAGGATTTTCTATATATAATATTATGTCATCTGCAAACAAGGCTAGTGTTAATTTTTTTTTCCAATTTGGAAGCCATTTCTTTATTTTTCTTATCTAATTAATCCAGCCAGGACTCCCAGAAGTATGTTGAATTATACTGGTAAAAGTTGGCACTCTTACCTTGTTCCAATCTACAAAGTAAAGGCCTTCAATTCGGTATACTGTCATTCATGGGTTTGTCATGTATGGTCTTTATTATTTTGAGATATGTTTCTCTCATGCCCATATTGATGAGGGTTTTAATCATAAAGAAATGCTGAATTTATCAAATGCTTTTTGCATCTATTGCAATACTTACAGTGTGTTTGTTCTTCTCTCTTTATTCTTAATTAGTCTAGCTAATGGTTTGTTGATTTTGTCTAGTCAAAGATCCAACTTTCTTAGTCAATTTTCTGTGTTGTATTTTAGTCTCAATTTGTTTACTGAAGTCTTTCTACATCTTTGATATAGTCATTTATTGCTACGAAATTCTTCTTAGAACTTCTTTTGGCTTATTTTATAGATTTTTATATGTTATATTTTCATTTTTTTGTTTCAATAATTTTTAAAATGTTACTCTTAATTTCTTCATTGACCCATTGGTCACTCAGGAACATGTTGTTTAATTTCAATGTGTTTGTGTATTTTTTGAGGCTCCTCTTGTTATTGATACCAATTTCATGTCAGTGTGCTCAGAGAAGATAATTGACATCACTCCTATTTTTGAGCATTTGTACAGACTTGTTTTGTGGCCAATTATATAATCTCTTCTGGAGAATGTTCCATGTGCTCATGAAAGAATGTATAATATGCAGGAGTTGGGTGAAATGTTCTTTAAATGTTAGTCAGAGGTATTAGATCTCATATATCATTTAAATCCACAGGTTTTGGTTTTTGTTGTTGATTATCTGTCTGGATAATGTCTATTATTGAGAGTGGGATATTGTATCCTACTATTATTGCATTGCAGTCTATCTCACTATCTCTCCCTTTAGATCCATTAATATTTGCTTTATACTCTTGGGAGCTCTGGTGTTGGGTGCATCGAAATATTATAATCTCTTGCTGAAATTAACAGCTTTATATAGTCACACTTCTTATCTTTTATTTATAGCCTTTGATATATAGTCTAATTTATCTGATATAAGTATCTCTACTCTTACTGTTTTGCTTCAGTTTCATGAAATATCTTTTTTCAACTCTTTAACTTTCAGTCTTTGTGTTTCTTTCTAGATAAAGTGGGTTTCCAGTAAAATTTTTTGCTGTGATTTGATGTATTATTGCACTAAGGTTGTCAGTTATTTCAAGAACAACTGACAAATGTGCAAGTGTGAATCGTTCAATTCATAAAATTTACTTATTTCAAATTTCTCCTTTAAATTTGTTTGTAATATAGAGGACTCACATATCTTTAGTTACCTTTGTTTTTTATTTGCAGCTATCAATGTACATTTGTGGGTCATTTTATATTGTTTGTATTACTATTCATTTAAATTGTGGGGTACATGTGCAGATCTTGCAGGATTGTTACATAGGTATACACATGCCATGGTAGTTTGCTGTCTCCATCCCTCCCTTCACCTATATTAGGTATTTTTACTTTCACAAATAACTCATAACATGAGATCTAACCTCTTAACATATTTAAGTATACAGTATAACATTTGAAGATCTCTAGGACTTTTATACGTTTTATAGCTGAAACTTTACTCATTAAATAGTAACTCTTCATTACCTTCTCTCTCTAAACCCTGGAAACCACAATTATGCTTTCTGCTTTTATAAGTTTGCTTTGATAACCCATATAAGTGGAATCTCATAGTATTTGTCTTTCAATGTCACTTAGCATATTATCCTCAAAGTTCATCCATGTTGCTGCATATGAGGATTTTTCTTTTGTGAGGCTAAATAATAGTCTATTGAATGTATATACAAATTTTCTTTATTTTAGATCTTTTAAAATGTATTTCAGTGACATATTCTGGTATTCATTGTAGAAATCTTGCACTTCTCATGTTAAATGCATTCCTAAATATTGGGTTTTTTTAAATGCTAATGTAAATATAATTATTTTTGTAATTTTATTTTGTGTTGTTCCTTGGTATTATAGATAGATAGATGATTTGTGTACACTGAACTTGCATACTGCAACCTTGTTGAACTCGTTTACCAGAACTAATTTTAATTTTTCGTCTATTCCTTAGATATATTTACTATAAATACGGTCATATCATCTGTAGAAAGAGGTGATGTACTTTTTCTTTCTTCCCCTATCTCTTTTTTTTTTCTCTTTCTGTCTTTCTGTCTTTTTTCCCATTTAATTTGGCTAGAATTTTCATCACCATCTTGAGTAAAATTGGTGAGTACAGACATCCTTCAACATTAACAGAAATTTAAAAGATATTGACTCCAACCTTCATGGATGAATTGGGGAGGTTAAAGACTTCAGTGAACAAGTAACTAAAAGTGTGTTAGAAATAGCAAGAGAACTAGAATTAGAAGGAAAACCCAAAGATATGAATGAATTCCTGCAATTTCATGATGAAATTTGAAAGAATGAGAAGTTGCTTCTTATAGATGAGCAAATAAATTAGTTTCTTGAGATGAAATGTACTATAGGTGATGGGGGGATGGAGGCAAGCAAGCCACATTGCCATGTATGTACCTATGCAGCAATCCTGCATGATCTGCACATGTACCCCAGAACCTAAAGTGCAATAAAAAAACAAAAAAAGAAATGTACCATGGGTGAAAATGCCATAAACATTGTTGAAATGAAAAAAAAAGGATTAAGAATATTATGTAAACTTATTTGATAAAGCAGTGGCAGAGTTTAAGACTGATTTTGATTTTAAAAGAAGTGCTACTATTGATAACATGCCACCAAACATTGCATACTACAGAAAATGTTTTTGTGAAAGGAAGAGCAAATAAATACAGCAAACATAATTGTTGTTTTATTTTTAAAAACTGCCACAGCTATCTTAACCTTCAGCAGTCACCACCTTAATCAGTCTGTAGCTATCAACATTGAGACAAGAGCCTCCACTAGAAAAAATATCACAACTTGTTGAAAGATAAGATGATCTTTAGCCTTTTTAAAGCAATATCTTATTTTTAAATTAAGATATATTTTTGAGATATATGCATTGCACACTTAATAGTCTATAGCATAGTATAGACATATATTTTATATGCACCGCAAAACCAAAAATTTGGCTGATTCACTTTATTGTCATCTCTTTGTGCAAATGGAAAGTTTGATGAACCATACTCACTCTCTAAACTTAGACTAGTCTACTATCTCAACAATTTCAAGTTTAAAAATAATAAACAAAGATCTCTGAAAATGTTATTAAGCATATTTAAAAACCAACAAATTTTAAGGTATCTGAAAATCTTAGTAAATTCCTTTGAGTTCACATAGTAGGGTTTAAATGCTTTACTTAATGAAAAACTACTTAAGAACAAATTCAAACTTGCTTTCCACAATATTCATAATTTTTGGGTTTTTTTTTTTTCTGAAAGAAGAAGCTGAGGTATGATAATTGTTTGCATCTTTGCCTCTCTGTTCCACCTCTGCTCCATATCAAAAGTCTAGGATTAAAGTCTTTAAATAAGTCAGTCTTTTCAATGATGACAAATTAGACAAACCTAAAGATCTTTTAAAGGGTGTAAACATGGTGTCTCTGTATATTTTTAAAGTTTAAAAGAAGATCCTGAAGTGCACGAGTAGTTGAATACCACAAGATTAAACTGTTGACCAAAGGGATTCAGGTTCCAAATATCAGACTGTACTCTTGTATTTTTAAAAAATTGATAAATAATTAGGTATTTTAATACTAACTCTTGAAAAACATATTAATGGCAACAACCTGATTATGACATAAAACCAAACTGCACTTAAATACTTAAAAAATAATTTTACAACCTTCCTATTTACCTCAATTGTCTGATACACCACTTTTATTCACATATTCCCCCCTCATGTGCCCTGACCTCCATTCAAGGAAAACATCCATTTTCTTGTGGTTCAGACTGCAAACATTAGAGCTCGATGGCCTAGTTTGCATCCCAATTCTCCTTCTTGATTCCTATGAAATCATGAATGAGATACCAGAATCACTCTGTGCTTCAGTTTCTTCTTCTGGAAATCAGATTAGTAGTAGCACTTACCTACTAGAGTTGCTGATTCAGTAAGATAAAAAGTGGTTAGAATAGTGTCCTACCACCCCAGGGTACAATAAATGTCAACTACTAAAGTGTTTTTACTTCAAAATTTCTGATTTCACCTGACCAAACTTACATTTTAGTTTACTGAAACTACGACATTAAAACATATGAAAATATTCATCTGATTGAATATCTTGCATTAAGTATTCTATCTTCAAATTATAAATTGCTTTCCAATTGGTATAAAAGTATATTTTAGCAAGTCTGTTACAATGCACGTATTTCCAAACCTAACAATAGCTGCCTCTCCCGAAATTTACTATTTAGGGGAGTAAATTACATGAAAGTGCAGAATATACTATCTTGCAGACATCATTAATCTTCTCAATAAATCATATTGACTCTGTACCAATTAGAAGCTCAAAAAGAAACAAAGATATTCAAGGGCAGTAGTTGAAGACCAGGAAGAATGAAGGCACTGGGCAGATAATGTTTAAAAAGTGAACACTTGAAAAGTGCCTTGTTCTAGGCCAAACACTGAGTTAAATAAATGATAAAAATAAAGCCAAAGCTATCTACTCAACAAAACGTGACGTAATCCCTCCTAAATCTATAGAATTGTTGAAAATTGTACTGTGACAATTGTGTATAAGGCATGCATGTTAGGATAGAGCTAACTTGCGGCTGTGGTAATTCTATTGTGATCTCAACAGATGCCTGGAACTCTGGTATACACTCTAGACCAGAAGGAAAATAAAATATACCAGCTAGTGACTTATAAAATTTTAAGTTCAAATCATTCCCAGCAGTATTCTGAGTTAGCTCTATTTACTGTTTATTGTAAAGGTGTGGATTAATGGTATCCACCCACCTTAAACAGTTGCATAACTATGTGGCCAGTGGGGAATAGTAGGCTACTAAGTTAATATATACCTTGTTCCCTGAGTAGGGTATGTCTCAGTATCTTGGCGACTCTCACTATGAAGATAAAGTGCATCTTGTGCTAAGGAACATCCTTCTAAGGTTCACCTAGATTTCTTGGATTTTTCTTTCTTTTTTCTTTCTTTTCTTTTTCTTTCTTTTCTCTCTTTCTTTCTCTCCTTCCCTCCCTCCCTCCCTCCCTTTCTCTCTTTCTCTTTCTTTGTCTTTCTCTTTCTTCTTTTGAGATAGGGTCTCACTATAATGCCCAAGCTGGAGTGCAGTGGCGTGATCATGGCTCATTGCAGCCTCAACCTCCTAGGCTCAAGCAGTCTTCCAACCTCAACCTCCTGAGTAGCTGGAACTATAGGCATGTGCCATCACATCCACCTGTTATTTATTTTTTTAGGAGCTGAGGTCTCACTGTGTTGCCCAGGCTGGTCTTGAACTCCCAGGCTCAAGCATTCCTTCTGGCTGGGCTTCGCAAAGTTTTGGAATTACAGGTGTGAACCACTACACCCAGCCTCTTTGGACCATTGTTTTTGGGTTTTCTTTCTTTTGCTGTACAATATTCTTAATCTTTATAAGTACAACCTGTCAAAACTCATGATTTTTTTTTCAATGATGGAGTTAGTGTCATTAACAAGAATACTGTAATAATCTTTGATGATATAAATGATGGCTAAAGCTTTAGTTTAAAAGCAAAAAGAAGGGTAAAGGGGAGATGAAGAACCTCAAATGTTAGGCAGTAATCCATTTCATCCTAGTTTCAAGTTACTCAAACACCAAGACCACTAATAAGAGAAAAATATATCAAGAAAATTTCAGTTCAATCCAGAGCTAGATGCATTATAAAGGATTTCAGCACAGCAGAAACCAATCGAGAATTTGGTAGCATGTCTGCTTTTTGTGTATTTGGCAAAAATCAAATAACTTAGAGCTGGAGATTTCCAGGTCTAGCAAGTTACACTGATGATCCCGTCAGTAAGGATGATAGGGATGACAGGGAAACTTCATAAGGACCAACCAAAATAAAGAGATAGTCAATCAAAATTAATTTAAGTTCTTACATTGTGAATGATCTGAGCCACTTCTTGATGTAATATTACTGAACTAGATTGTATGTGTTGATGAGAAAAGTGCTATTTCTCTTTCATGTAATAACTGCTAAATGGAAGAGAAGGTTTGACTTACTTTGCATCCTTAACTAGCTTCAAAATGCTAATAAATGGACAAGCTGCTAATCTGTTGATCTGGATAAAGGTGAGGAAACATAAAATGTATCCTGATAAGGTGAATTACCCAAGTACACTCATGGATAGTAAACTGAATACTTTATGACAATTTTTTGTGTAATTCTTTCAGTATGAACTAGATCAGGAATGATAGACATAGAGAACAAGAGCAACATAGAGAGAGATGTCCTATAAATAATGCAAAAGTAAAGGAATCATGTCATATTTGGGGGGTATTTCAAGCAACATCTATAACCTAGGAGTATTACAAGTGGTGGCAGAGAGGAAACATTAAAATCTGAGCATACAAAAGTAAATATAAATACATGAAATATCACAATTGAATATTTTACACTGTGCTAGTAAGTTTGGAACTTTTTAAAAGTACAGACTTTTAGTAATGTAGTGATAAAATCAGATTTATCCCTTAGGAAACAAAAATGAATGTGGGATTGATATTAAATTAGAAAGCAGAGAAAGGTTGACAAGAAGGGTCATTTTTGAACTGATGCTTTATTTAAATTTAACATTTTATGCTTTTATTCATAATACTTTTTTCTTTAAAACTAAAAATATTTTCCCTGTACAACTCTAACCACCACTGCCACTCCGCCAAAAGGTTATAAATTCATTTATTTTTATACCTGAATAAAACATTTTAAACATGTAATCAGAAGGACATATTTATAATATCAGTTTAATGAGACTATTTTTAAATTAAATTTAGTATACGGGTTAGAATTTCTTAGTTAATTGGATATTGTCTACACTTTTTATTTGGACCTGGAAGGTGAATGAGTCTGCTATTGTTTAGACAAGTGCAATGAAATATAGAAGCTAGATCCTCACTCACATATTAACTCATGAGTTCTGTGGCTAATCTATACTACTTTTCAGGCAAAATACTCAGTTTTCTTTGACTCATCTATTGGTTAAAAACACTAGCCTCTGGTTTTCACACAATATAAAGATTTGTGAAAGTATTTAAATAATTATAACTAAAGTAGCTTAAAATACTCCATCACTTGAGAGGTAGTCTTTAGAAGATATTAATTTGATTAATTTGAAAAATGTAGGATTGATGCAATTGGAAGTAAATTTTGTTTTCAATTTATAAAAGCTTCATGTTCTCTAGGTATAAACTAAGTAATTTTTTTAGGTCAGTAATATTTGTAAATACACTTTTCAGACCCTCTAAGAAAAGAGGAAAAGACCTAAAGATTATAAATACACAACTAAAAACTAGGTCAGAGTTAACCCTGTTATGAATGAATGATGTTGGAACTTTCAGGTATGTAAAAAATGAGTTTATTTCTTGTGTCATTATTTAGCAGTAATAGCAATATTTTTATTTTTACTATTAAAGTACTATTATCATTTCCAATTGGTTTCAAAAAAAAAACCCACAGTGGTCTCTCCTTATCCTCAGGAGATATCTCCCAAGACATCCATGGACAGTACCAAAACCTATATGTACTATGCACAAATTTCTATTCTCCTTCAAAATTTCAAGATGATTAATTCTAAGGATGTATTAGCAACCTCAGTATATGATTTTTTTTTTCTTATTGTTGAGAACTTTCACCTATTCACTTAAAGCACTTTATGGCTTCTCTTCGGCACATCCAAATTACCAGAATCTTGTACTTTTGGGCCATTAATAAATAAAATAAGGATTACTTGAACACAAGCACTGTGATATTGTGAGAATCAATTTTATAACCAAGATACCGACTAAGTGACTGACAGGCAGTAGCATGTGCAGTGTAAATATGCTGGGAAAAGGGACGATTCCCATCTCATGGAAGATGACAGAAAAGTTTATCATGTCACTCAAAATAGTATGTAATTTGCAACTTATTAATTGTTCATTTCTTAAATTTTCTGTTTAATGTTTTTGGAGCACAAATGACCATGACTAACTTAAACCATGGAAAACAAAACCACAGATAAAAAGGGGAATACTGTGTACTTACTATGTATCTATTCTAACTCCATAAGAAATCACTTGTTAAATAAATTTAATTTCTAAAAGACTTATCAAAGAGCTTTCAAGTAGCTATGTATTAAAAAAATATAATTAGATGAGGTATCTAATACATGCAATTTTTCTTTCAATAGTAAAATTCAAATTACAATTAATATGTGCATAGAAGGAGCATTTACATTTTCAAATGAGTGATAATTTAAAAAACTGAAGTGCTTTTTGAATAAAACATTTGTACTTACATAGCACCTGGCTCACATTTTAAAACTTGTCTTTTTTTTGAAATTACACCATCATCCTCAGGATTTCTCCTTTAAACATGACAGATTTAACTCCACAAGTACAGAAATAGACAGCAGTAACTTAAATGCCTACATTTGATTGATATATATTTTCTGGTATTTAGTATATTAAAGCTTGATTAAACCAAAATATTATATGTGTATCAAACTATTCAAGAGAGAATTATTTTCTTTCTTTCTTCTCACTAAATATTATATGCTAAAATATTCCTGTTCATCTAAAGATTTGTATTTTCTGACATAATAATGGCCTTATTTTGGGTGATATGCACATACCAATGCAAATTGGACAATTCAACCACTTAACTTTGAAATACACCTAACAACTTAAATACAGCAATTCCACAGAGAAATATGTAACACCCAGGAAATAAAAGAAAATACAATCATACAAACATTAAAAGGTGATTCACTATATATTAAGTATATCTCCAACAATTACATTCTCTTTAGTTTTATCTTCTTATTTAGAAATTATTGTACTTATGGTTAACACAAAAAGTTAATAATATATTCAGTCTCTATCTCACAAAATTGAACTAAAATTTAAGGAAACATTTAATTAATGCATATACAAAGACTATGGAAATGGAAGCATGAATGGGAGCTACAAGTCTGTTTGATGAAAAGACCGTCTACTGCTGCAGTAGTTAGGCCAAAACAAGCAAAGCCATGACACAGAGTTCCAGTTAAGTTTGGGAAAGCTCAAGGCATCAACTACCTTTGAAAGTAAAAGATGAATATACATCTTAAGATCAGAATAATAACTAAAATTTTGTTTAAATGCTCTTAGATTTCCAGGTTTCCTCTTTCATAGCACAGATTAAAGCAACTACCTTTCCGCTACTATGCCATAAACCTAGATTCATGCTGTGAAGCATTTATTTCAGGGAACCTGTGAACTCTGACATTAGCACAGCAGGGATACCATACAGAGGAAGGAATACATGCTCATGAAATGCACTGTCCTGAACTGAAGACAACACTTTCCATCTTCAATCAGCTCTCATAAAATGACAGCCAGACTTCAATGCCCCAAAGTGGGACATTGGAGAACTCTTCCATGGGAAAATTATTAATACATAAAAAGAAAGGCTTACACATCTTAGGCGATATTTCCCAAGGGCACAGCTAAGATGGAAGTCTACTTGTTGGTATGTTTTAAACAGAACTAGAGAATATTGATTCTGCTTTTTATTTCTTATAGATATAATTAGATAGCTGACTCTCAACAGATATTTAAGGACAGTCCAATACAAGAAAACAGAGACCAAACTAGGGAGGAAAGAATTCGTAGAAACCAGAAAGAAATGTGTGGGGCAGGAGGAAGTACAAATGATGCACTCTTAAGTCTGTGAATAATCGCCTCAGAGAGGACATTTCATACATGGAAAAATGATCCCTAGGATCATCAATAAATATATTTGAAAATACAAATACAGATAGAGATAGAGCTACCTAAAGACCTCAGATACGGTTAAATCAAGCCAATTAACATATCCATCTCTTCACGTACCTATCATTCTTTATGGTGAGACATTTGAAATTGCTCTCATAGTTATTTTAAAACATATAATACATTATTATTGACTATAGTCACCCCACTGTGCAATAGATCTTAAAACATATTCCTTTTATCTGAAAGTTTATACCCTTTACACACAGCTTCACATTCCTCTCCTCTCTACCTCCCCAGTCTCTGATAAACATCATTTTGCTCTCACTTTTAGGAGTTTGACTTTTTAATATTTCACATTGTATGCATATATCAAAACATCACTTTGGATCTCATAAATGTATACTTATAATTTGTCAGTTACAAATATTAGTAGAAAAATCACAGAAATAACTCTTATGATTAAAATAAAGTTGAGAATAATCATAAGCAAATGCTGAGGATGGCACTTGACTTCTCAAAAGAAGCAATTAAGTCTATAAGTGAAGCAATACCATCAATATTCTAACAAAATAGTTTTGATTTATGTAGCCAAACAAAATCAAGTGTGAGTATTTTGAAAGTGAAATTTTAGATTTTGAAGATCTTGTTTTACCTTCCATAATCCATTCTTAGAGGGCTACTAGAGTATGAGCTCTATCAAAAGATTAATCTGAAAAGAGGAAGAAATATGGTTGAAGTTACAGGACATCCAATACACGTCTCCTGGTTTTTAAGTTTGTACCAGGAATAATTTTTGATCTGGGATACAGTCAATGAAGAATTTTTCAGAGCAGCAAATGTTCTGTCTTGACCTAGTGGTTACACAGGATTTAGAGGAAAAATATCTTTATACAGTAAGATTTAAGTACTTCCATGTATTTTTAATAAACCACACCAAGAAGTAATAAAAACAACAAAAGAAATGATAGTATTAAAATGAATCTATTCAATGTGAAGGATCTAAAATGTTGTTATTACCATAACTAGTGTGCCAGCAGGATGGATGGGATGTTTGGAATTTGATGGGCTTCCTTTTTCCCTTAACCTCTAATGCCTCTTTTTCTGTGTGACCTCTCTCTACTGCAGTTGACTAGTTTTCAAAAACATAAAATGGAAGCATCAAGGGCTAAACTTAAGGTCACACAATGACACCTCTACTGTATGTTTTTGATAAACTGAGTCACAGGGAAGAAGGAATGAGCTCTAACTCCCGATGGGATAATTGGTATGCAAAAGCAGAGATGGAAGAAACTGTTACTGGCTATATTCTGCCCATATGCTATCATAAGAATCCTGTGATGGCAACTCTATTAATACAAATCTTATAAATATCCCACAAGATTCTTTCCTCCCTCACTCCCTTCCTTCTTTCCTTCTTCTTCCTCCTGCTTTTTCTACATTTCCTGCTACTCCTTTTTTCTCTCATTATTTACTCATTCTCTCTTAAATATGTAGCTTGCATCTTTTCTAGCCTTCGTTTTCCTACAACCAATGCTGTAATACTATTTTACTCTGTAATACTGTATACCTATGTAACAGTGCAAAGTGCTAAAATTATATCAGAACATATAAGTAGGAGGAAAATTACTGTCATAGTATAACCAGGGGAGGGTACCCAGCTCCCAGTTCCGAAGAGGTTCTTAGCCTCGATAACCCAGAAGAATGGGGAAGGGGGCCCCGCTGTTCAATATCCTGGACCTAAAGAGTTTTGCGGAAAAGTGATTTATTAGAGAGAAAGAAAGATAGCTCCCATGCTGTCCTATGGGGGGACCCAGAGAAAGAATCCCTATAGGTAGGAGCAGCTGGAGTTTTAACCCTTGAGTTATTCCCTCCCCATTCGTGTTTTCACCCAATGAGAGGACTTCTTTGAAACATACTCTAGAGTGATTGATCTTTGACTCTCATGCCCGATTGGCTGCTTGGTCCGCAACTCTGAGTTAAGAGTTCCCTTCTCCCAGAGATTTTGGAGGGTTTCTTGGGACAAAGGAGCCTCACCAGGCTTTCCCCACCTAGCCCACGGGAAACCTAGACCAAGAACTTTACATTTGAAACCCGTCTGATTCCTGGATGGAGGCATGCAGCCAGGACACTCCCACCTTTGAAACCACGCCCCTCACGGACCCAGGAAGAGAAGCTTCTATAACACAGTCCCTCAATAGCATATGTACAACTTTAAAGTATTAGATCATGTTTAATTTTATTCAAGTAGCTTATCTAAGTTTGTTATCACTTAAGCTCTCAGTGATCATGCGTGAGAGCTCTGATTCCAATCATTCTGGCCAAAGCTTGATATTTTCAGATTTTTGTTTTCTTTTGACTATTTTAGTAGATATAAAACATTGTTTATTGGCTTTAGTTTTATTTTCATAGTAACTCTAAAAGCTTAGCATATTTTCATGTTTGATGACAATTTTTGTGGCTTCTCCAGGAAAAAAAAATCATGTGTTTTTACCGTATTTTTTAGAGACATGATATATCATCCCAATAATATTTTTTTACAGGCATAAAAATTCTTCCAATTTTATTTTTAGAATTATGTATACTTCCCTACTGAGCTAATATGCCAGTCTGATCATAGTTTAAATATTTGCACATTTAAACAACATAATTTTTTCTTTTCATTTAAAATGTAAACAGAAATATAAATTTAAAATAAGAGGCTTAATTCTCTCTCTTGAAAATAAAGATAGCTCCCTTTCCTATTTCTCTCAGCATTTATTTTAGAAAAATTTTCACTATAAATACATTCTCCTCTCTTTGAAATGTGCATAAATCCTTTTCTGGCTTTGTGACTCAGGACTAACTTCTTCAAAGACCTAGGAGTCATCTCTTTGAAATGTAAACATCAAGGAAGATAGCACCCTTACCTTTCAGTTTCAGTGAAAGGGTAGAAGTCTAAATTTGTTAGTTCCTTGCTCCAACTGCAAAACTATCTCCTGTTACAAAAATACAGAGAAGTTTCTTAGTCCTGTGTATAAAGCCAGTTACCTAAAGAGATGGTCACCTAAATCCTAGGTAAATTTAAATAAACTATGTGTGACAGACGATGCTTGTGAAGTTCTCTTACTTGAGGACTAGTTGTTTATTTTAAAAACAAGTATGTAGTGGGTTGTATCTGTTTTGTATATATAGAAGGGTGAGATTTTGTCTCACAGATCTCTTGGTAGATTGCCTGTGATGTGGATCGCATTCTGGTTTAACACTTACACAAAAATAAAACTGTTTACTTTCTCTACTACCTTTGTGTAGCTTTTTCTGGGCTGGAAGACTTTTATTTATATTTCCTCAATAGAAATATCTTTAGGACTCTGTACAAAACAATTAGAAATTAAGATAAATTTATATTATTTGCTAAAATATGTGGTGCTCTCTATTTAATTAGTTGTTTATTTTGGTCTTTTAATTTAAGTCTGCATGTCAGTTTCAGTTACTGCTGCCCATAATTATAAGACTATAAAGCAAAGGAATTAACAAATTTATACCATTTTTTAGTTTCTGAGTTTTGAGAACTATAAAAATTATAAAATTTTAGCCCACATCTCTTTTTATGAGGCATAACTTATAGAGACAAATGTACACTATGTGTTACATTTTGATAAATTGTTGTAAATGCATACAGTCATGACACTCATATCTCTATCAAGATAAATAGCAAGTGTTGGAAACTATAATCTGTGGGCTAAATCTGGCCATTGGTTGGTTGGTTTTTTAAAAAATTATCAGCTCCCTACCAAGTGTATTTTTTAATGCATTTTCTATGGCTACTTTTGTAATATAGATTATTACAGAGTAATGCAAAATAGAGTGGTTGCAGCAGAGAATCTATGGTCCTGAGAGGTTAAAATATGTACTACCTATCAATTTGCAGTTTCCAGACTCCTGATTTTTTTCCACAATGGTTTTTAATGCCCCTTCCGAATAGGTACCAAGTCAAAATGCAATCACCTGTGTTCTGATATTTAACCATAGGTTATTTTCACTATTATAAAATTTTATTTAAATGGAATCATATCAAATTCACTTCTTTGTATGCAGAATTTCTAAGCAAAATGTTGGGATAATTATTCAGTTATTGCATCAATAATTTACTACTATTTATTATTAAGTAGAACTGCATTATAGGAAAATATCAAATTTTTAATTTGTCCTGTTGATGTACAATAATTAAATTGTTTCCACTTCAGGCTACTATTTGGAAACTGCTGTAAATATGTAAATTTTTGTGTAAACTTCTTTCAATTTCTGCCATGTTCATACCTAATATAGAATAACTCATTCAAAGAAGTTATTAACTACAAATTAAATACCAAATAATTTTCCAAAGTAGTTTCCCTTTTAAACGTCCCACAGACAGTGTGTGAAAGCACACATCATTTTATATCAATGGTAATATTTTATCTTCAGGTTTTTAAATATTAATTTTACTAGTATTATATCAGGTGGTTAGTATTCTAATGTATCTGTATTTTTATTTAAATTATATCTCCTACCTAATTAAGATAGTTCAATCTTGCCTTTTTTCTTTAACCAAGTGTTACAATCCATGCTTTTCACCAGGATCTTTAATACATCTATATTTTGAAATAATTATGAATATGTTAGGATTAAATCTACATAGTGCTTTTTTTCTACTTGTTCCATCTCATCTTGTTATTTTCTTCAGCCTTTTAAAATGGCTGTTAGTTACCCTCCACTCACCCCCCCCCCCCAAAAAAAATCAACATCCTTTGAAGGAAGAAGACAGAATTCACTTTCAATGACATAACAATATGATTTAGATAATAAAATCCAAATTTTTCAGACATGCAAAAAAGCAGGAATGTTAAATGGCAAAAACAATTAAACAAAACCCAAAACAGACAAAAAAAGAGATGGGGTGAAGGATGAGGCAAAATAGTCAGTAGAAACAGGCACTGAGATGAGTGAGATGTTGAAAAGTCCAAAGCCAGAACTTTTAAAAATCTACTCTGCATAAGTTTTGAGATTTAAACAAAAATAAATACATAATGAGTAAACATATAAGCACTTCTACAAGAGAAATGAAGGTTACAGATTTAAAACAAACATAAAATTCTATAATAGAAAATTTAATATCTGAAACTAAGAGTCTAATAGATGGTTTCACCTCACATTGGATACTGATGAAAATATAGATCAATGAACAGATGACTATCTCAACCAATTTTGAAGCACGAAGAGAAAAATGACTTAAAAATAGGAAAAATTTATTTAACATTAGTAACATCTAGTGTAATAACTAATGTTCCAATATACACATAAATATAATCTCAGAAGTAAATAATGAGGATATTGAATTGCAAATATATGGAGATATACTGGCTGATGGTTTTTAACTTAAAAAGTATAAATTCACAGATTCAATTCCCATGAACCCCCAAGTAAGGCATTTAGCATCAAATTACTGAAAATGAAAAGTCAAGGAAAAACTATTAAAACAACCAGCATGGGATGGTGCAATCTCCATGAGAATTAATGTTCAGAATAACTACTGGCTTCTCATCAGAAAAGATAGGAAAATGAAAGCCCTAAGACATTAGAATGTTATTTTTTAGAGCACTAAGATAGATAGATAGATAGATAGATAGATAGATAGATAGATAGAGATAGGTAACTATAAATCCACTAAAAATATCCTTTAGGATGAAAACAAAAACACCTTTAGATAAAATATGGGAGTATTTGTTAGCGTAAAATTAGCCCTACAATGAAGTTTGTTAAACTGAAAGAAGTTGATACTAGAAGAAAACTAGAATACATACGAAAGAATGGAAATTGCTGAAAATGGTGTACATGGGAATAAAATATTACTTTTTTCTTTATTTCTTCAAAAATAATTTTTGTATTATATATTTAATAAAATATGTGGCAATAATAGGGTAAAATGGGAGACAGAAAATGCAAGCATGTTTTTTTAAGTGTCAAACATGTGAAGTGATGTAATATTAATTCCAGGCAGATTATGATAAAAGCATACACTACAAGCTCTATTCACTAAAAATAAATAAAATATGAAAATATAGATTAGAACCAATGAGAAAAAATAGAATACATATATATATATATTTTCACCATATTGGCCAGGATGGTCTCGATCTTCTGACCTCGTGATATACCTGCCTCAGCCTCCCAAAGTGATGGGATTACAGGCATGAGCCACCACGCCCAGCAAAAAATAGAATAGTTTAAGAAATAGAATATTTAAAATACTACCAATTTTGTGTTTTAGCTGAACAAAAATAATTACCATGCTACTTTGTTTCCTCTAGAGACATAGTCATATTTTAAAAATAAACAAGCATAGCTGGAGAAAATTCATTGTCCACACTTTGAACGTTAACAGTATTTTACATGATTGTTACAACTAATCCCACACAAGTATAATTAACTGATATATTGAACTTCTCTTATATAGATCACTCTAAACAAAATTAAACATAAGCATTAGTATTCCACAATATTAGTATTAAAAATTACTTGGACTTCTATCTATGATTAGTAATACTACTAATAAAATGAATATAAAACATTATGATTTCTAGAATTAAAGCTATAATATTTTTTGTTAAATCTGGTATAATAGGTTGTTTATGAAAAATATTATTAATAATCACCTGAATGTTAACACCAGGAGAGTTTGTCCAAATTTAGAATATATACAGGTAAGTGCAGAGTTAAACTTAAGATGAGAGAAACAATTATTTAATGAGAGGAAATACTTAATGCCAAAAAAATTTTTAAATGTAATTCACACCATTTGTCTAAAAAGAAATATTTACAGATAAGTGAAAAGCTAACTTTGGGAGAGAAAAGAAACATAGTTTGTGAAAGAAAATTTTGGTTCAAAAATTTTATTAAAATTTACTTCACCCAACACTTGTACTAAGAAATCTCTTGCGACACAGTTTTGCAGAAGCCTCATTTAGAGAATTAAAAAATATTTTTAAAATATCAAGGGTTGTACACTAAAGAAATCTTAAAACTTTTGGAAGTCAGTTTTTACAGACTGTCAACTTTCAGATATTTTTATACATAAAACCTATTAAAAATTGTCACACTAGTTTTTTTGTTATTGTTCTTCAAAGGCTACAGAGATCTCAACAAGAAAATATGCGGATCTGGTGCCTTTGTAAATGGGGGTTTACAATCACATTTCTTTCTCTCTGTTGTATTTACTTATGTAAGTTTTCTCCTCTTTCTTGGCTAATTTTGGTAACTTAGATTGTTGCTAGGAAATCATCCATTTCTTCTAGGTTTTCAAGTTTATTGCCATTGAGTTGCAGGCAGTATTTCTCACATTTCCTTCAGGCACTTTTGCATTCTTTTTTTTTAATTGCATTTTAGGTTTTGGTAGTTTTTTTTAAAGTATATAGTAAGGTAGATAATTTAGACATTTATGAAAATAGAATTTTTGTGTAAATTAGAAGTTTGTGATATGGGGGGCATGAAGCCTAAGTACGGCAAAGGAAAAAGGACACATTTCACTGTTTATATTTTACTCAAAATAAGTTCATTATGGTTTACAAATATGATGAGGGTAAGGCTACTCTCTGCAATTTGTAGCAATGCCATCTTGAACAAATGTCATTCATGGTCCCATAGCAGAAAGAAAAAACATGGATGCTTTCATCTGTTTTTAAGCCACTGTTAGAAATGCTGCACATATTTTCAATTCATACCTAGATTACTTTGTCCCAGACACATGGCTCAACTGCAAAGGAGAAAAGAAACATAGATTCCTTCATCCTCTTGAAAAAGAGATTAAATTTTTATATTAGAATAATATGTAATTTACCAGCAATCAAATTGTGATTTTGCAATGGGCAACTGAAAGAAGAACACACTCTAGTAATCAATGGAGATCAGATAACTAAAAGTATTAAGTCTAAATTATAAGAAAAATTAAAAGTAAAATATATTCTCAGATATTTTCAGGCCAAAGGAGAAACTTGAGCATTATCACCAGTATTAAAAATTTGGGCCAAGTAAGGGGTAAAGTGTATATTAATATAGATTAATATGAGGATAATTTTGGGATAGAACAGAGAAAGGGCTTTAAAGCCAATGAATGTGAGCCTTTGGGAGCAATTAAAATTATATCTGAATATAATGATGTTTCAGAGAGGGGAAAAGAATGTTTGCAGGGAAAGCCTAGAGGCATTGAGACCGTTTAAACTTATTACAGATGATCAAATAAAAGGCAATAAATATCTACCCTGATGATATCTAGCCAATAAAAGGAGGATAAGTTTGGAAGATAATGAAGTAGGAATTGATTTGAAGGATCAGTAATGAAATCTGGGAATGAGAAAAGAAGCAGAGTTATAAGCAATTATTATATGTTGTCTTTGATACCATGAAATACTGTTGATTCTTTTATATAAGAACCAGGAGACAAAAGGTATCCGTCAGGGAATCAAGTTGAGTTCTCTTCGGAATAAGGAGTTGGAATGGTTTGCAGGACTCAAAGGTGGATATACGGTTGAGGCAATTAGGACATTCATACTTAGAACTACTGAGAGATTAAAACTTAAACACTAAATATATGTGCCTTGTATTTGTATTTGGCAGCCTTAGAGAACATGTTTAGACAACATAAAATTTGAGTATAAATAAGTAATGAGTATAAAGTAATGCTTACTTTTAATGTTGGATGACAAAGGAAAGTCAAGATGATTTTAGAATGAGTATTGTAAGTTAATATAATTAAAATCAGGAATTCTTATAATTTATACCTAGATCTTTGATTATAGTCTAGGTCACTGAATAATATTTCCTCCAAAATGGAAATACATGATGTTGCTAATTCTCTGACCATAGGGGTATGCTTAATGAAGTGCATTGTCCACACTGATCCAAGAATTGATTCCAGTCTTCTTCCATAATAAGTAGGAGTGTACAGATATCATACACCATATGTCCCACAGATATGTGAGGCCTTGATGTTCTTTGTTCAGTTATATTCATTACAACAAAAACTGTAATAAAGTTTTTTACTGCCATTAATATTACTCCATTTTCTTTCTAAACCTCAGTATTGTGATCTCCAATTATTTTGCATACAATTTTATAATTGAGGATATGTCACAAAAGAAATTAAAAGGAGACCTAAATAAATGGCAAACATAATATGTTCTTAAAAAGAGATATATTTCAATCATAAAAGTTTCCACCCAATTAATTTATAAATTAAACACAATTTCAACTGGTGTGCTGTTTTTTAAATTGCCATCAATTCCCAAATCATCTAGAAAAATATAGAAATAGTATAGTTTAAAAAAATGTTAAAGCAAACTTATCTTTTCAAATATTAAAGGCTATTAAGAAAGCATGATGCTAACCATAGTATGCATCTGAAAGAAAAGCTGATGAATAAATAGAATAATGTATATAAAGATGTAATAAAATCTCATTATGAAAGAACAGTTATTTTGTAAAAAAGTATTTCAAAATAGGGGATAGATGAATAACTCAATAAATCATATGTCACTAGAGGATAATTGCCTGGAAAATTGATAACCCATTATCATTAAGTAGGTGAATGAATCACTATGGTATTGAGATAAGTAACTAATTGTTTAAAAAATATGATAATCCTGTTTTTATTAATTTCATTATTAGTTATGCTAATTGCTATGGTACATATACAATGAAAGTATAATGACCTGTGTAATAGCCCACAAAACTTTTCCTCATCAGAGAACAGCTTTCTTTCCAGCTCTATTTTAACCTCTCCCATACACAAGGACTTTGAACTGCTCTATACTCAGTTAAAAAAAAAAAAAAGAGAGAGAGATAAAGGGAAAACCACCAAAACTATGGCTTGAAGGTAACACACAATGGTTTGACTTAAGTTTCATCAGCAAAGTGCAGTCATATAATCTAACCTAGATGCAAATCAGCAACAATACTGGCAGGTAAATAGAGGATTCGTAACATGGACCTTAATGGATAGTTACATCAATCTCTTCCTACATTGTACAGTAAAATAACTAAAAAATAAGTCACATATTTATGAACTAGACTACAATTGTGTTTATATTTAGTTGCTTTATTTTAGCCTTTTAAATATAGTTCAATAGGTGAACTCCAAAATAAAAACTGATAAATCTGAGTAATAAAATTTTTTAAAGGTTTGTGTATAAAATAGCACTAAACTTCTTGAGCAAAATTAAAGTCAAAATACAAAAGAAAAAAAGTTTCATATATGACAAAAACTTGTAACACATCTAGAAAAATTCATATAAATCAGTAAGAAAATTCAATACAAACACTATGAACTGAATAAACAATACTAAACAATGAAGGCATTTAAATGGTAAGTGGGAATATAGAAGAATACTGTTTTCCAGTCAAATCTGTGAAAACTTAACAATTATAATACCTGAAGTTCCACTTTCAGTCATGATGAAGTAATAAGAACTGGATTTTAACTTCCAGTAATACAAATTAAAAACACAACAAAATACAGAAAACATCTTTCACACCTTAGCAATAAGCCTGCAGAGGAATGAGATCCTTGAGAGGAACAAAATAATTGAACAGTGCAATTGTCTTTTGTTTGGATATGATTTTCAATCTGGGTCAGGGGAGCCACAGAGCACAATGGTGTTACTAAAGCAGAGATAGAGATCAGAATACGAAGCTAGGATGCCTAGAATAGTGAAGCAGGGTTACAGGAAGAAAGATGATAATAGAGAATGAGCTACTGATGTCTGCTTAAGCACTTTCCACATATCTCTGCCTGCTTTTATCCTTGCTGTGCTGGCAGCTGTTTAGATGATGCCAACCCAGACTGAGGGTGGGTCTGCCTTTCCCAGCCCATTGACTCAAATGTTAATCTCCTTTGGCAACACGCTCTGAGACACACTCAGGAACAATATTTTGCATCCTTCAATCGAATCAAGTTGTCACTCAATAGCACCCATCACAGCCATGAAACATAAGTCAACATAGTAAACTTCAAGATAATTTTAACACTATGATTTTTGACTTATGTACTGTGTTAGCAGTGTTAATGCCAAATTTCTAAATCAGATAAAGTTTCTTGACAAATTGTCTTTGTATGTCTTCAATGTTGTGACTTTCTCTCTCTTTTTTTTTCTTTGAAAGTTAAGTATTTCACCAGCATTTGTCTAATTTATCTTTTAAATTATTTTCACTGGATTGCCATGAGCATTTCACTGGGGATGATTCAGGGAGAAGAAATTTGACTCTACTATTGGTTTTATTATCTCCTCATGTCATTCAATTTTTCCTTTTCTGGAACTTTTATTATTCATTTATGTCTCCTGTATCTTTCATTCATATCTAATACTTTATTATTTTATTTTATTTTTATTTATTACATATTTATTTTCCAACCAATTATTTTCGAAAGTAAATATTACCATTTTCAATGTACCTAATACATTTTTATATATGAAATGTGGTTTTCATTATAAATTTTTCTATCTTTGTGTACACACTTGTGTATATATTCCAACTGAATCTTCCAATGGATTTTTCTACTTTGTTGCTCACTCTTTTATCTGATTTGTCTATTAGTGTCACTTCAACAGGTGGTATTTGTTCAAGACTTCAATGCTGTCATCAGCTTTTGAACCCTGATTCTTTTAATTATTATTTTTCTTTATAAATTATATTCAGTCCCCACCCCAGATCCCAGAAAGCACTTTTGCTTGAGATACTACTACATGCAAATAGTTATTAAATGGAATAGTAGTTTCTGCTCTTAATGAATTTCTATAAACACAAATACACAGAAAAAACTCTCTTTGGTTTGCCAGATTACTCCAATGCAAGAAGAGACTTCTTCCTACCATTCTGTCTAAGAACAACTTGACCAGCAAATTCAGATTGCCTCCATGTTCTCAAGGGTCAGAGAGTCAGGAAGGCTTCTCATTATCCTATAAGTATGCTGGGAAGGCCCTTTCAGAAGTTGACTCATAGGTATTTTCAGATAAGAAATTTGAGTCCACAAGTCACCATGTCAAGCACTTTATCTATTCTCTTCTTCCCCATTTCTGAGCAGAATACATTTCTCAGACCACAGAGTTCCAGTTTACCTACATTGCCTCTGTCTTATTCCAGAGTTACCTTGAGTGAAGTTGTAAGTTGAGGACTTCAAAGAATCATTAATCAGATGTCATCTTTTCAGGATTGATTCAAGTGTTTTTCTTTCCTTCCTTCCTGCCTTCCTTCCTCCCTCCCTCCCTCCCTTCCTCCCTCCCTTCCTTCCTTTCCTTTTCTTTCCTCCTTTCTTCCCTCTCTTTCTTTCCTTCCTTCTTTCTTCCTTTCTTTTCTTTATCCTTTTGGAAATGCACAGAGAGCAAATT
The DNA here is from genome assembly GCA_963574635.1 of Cheracebus regulus. Lineage (NCBI taxonomy): Eukaryota > Metazoa > Chordata > Mammalia > Primates > Pitheciidae > Cheracebus > Cheracebus regulus. The sequence goes on along the minus strand of CAUYQU010038163.1, from coordinate 983 downwards.
AGTGAGATATAGACTGCTGGATCACAGCACAAATAGTTTTGCAATCTAAATTATTTTAATCGATTTGTTAAATGAAAAAGCTCATTTCCTGTTCAAACATTTTTTGAAAAATATGTGCTAATAATGCCTTGTATCATTAAATTTAGTCACCCATTTCAAAATTTCAATAATAAATCAATCTATTTTTATCTTTAATTCTAAAATTATATGCTATATTATTGTCAGGGTCTGTGTGTATACAGATTACAAGTAAAATTAATTATTTTCATTGACTAGGCTAATTGATTTTTTCAGAAGTGATTAAATGAGCCTGACTGTATTTGCCTAATTTTGAGTTGATATATCTGTTTATACTGCACATTTGGTTGACTGAACTTGATGCAAAACAAAAACAAAAACCTGTCATACGTTTGTGCATTTATATACAAGCATACTTGACTGTGCAAAGCATTTTAAATAACCCGTTTCTTAAATTTAAAGCCATAACGCTTTAATTCAATTATCTCGAAATCTGGTTGGTATTTTGTCTTGAAATGTAATTGAATTTAATTCCATATCTGATCATTGGTGATACACTCTGTCTTTTTCAGATAAAATTAACACTCTGAGAAATGTACATTTTATAAAGCTCTGACAGTTTAAATTCAGTTACTATAATGTTAACACAAATTGATTTTTTAAAATAGCCATGCTGTGATGAGAAAGGCAATTTGAAATTCTGGCATGTAGTTATTTTTTAAATGAAGCTTAATGGTTCAGATATGAGTAGTAGAAAGTATAGAACTTGCCTTCTTTACACTAAATGTTAAAAAATGTAAAGGCATAAGATATAGAACTTGAGGTTTTTTTTTTTATTGCATTTTAGGTTTTGGGGTACATGTGAAGAACATACAATATTGTTGCATAGGTACACACGTGGCAGTGTGATTTGTTGCCTTCCTCCCCTTCACCTATATCTGGCATTTCTCCCCATGCTATCTCCC
>CAUYQU010038162.1:0-23419 GCA_963574635.1 Cheracebus regulus | reverse complement strand
GAGTTCATGTCCTTTGTAGGGATACAGATAAACCTGGAAATCATCATTTTCAGCAAACTGACAGAAGAACACAAAATCAAACACCGCATGTTCTCACTCATAGGCGGGTGTTGAACAATCAGAACACATGGACACCGGGAGGGGAGCATCACACACTGCGGTCTGTTGGGGGGGACTAGGGGAGGAACAGTGGAGGGTAGGGAGTTGGGGAGGGATAACTGGGGAGAAATGCCAGATATAGGTGATGGGGATGGAGGCAGCAAACCACATTGCCATGTATGTACCTATGCAACAATCTTGCATGTTCTTTACATGTACCCCAGAACCTAAAGTGCAGTAAAATATATATTAATAATAATAATGATGATATTCATTAAGTGTTATCATTTGTGAAATCCAAAGATACTTGTTCTTAATCATTTATTTGTGTGTTTGATTGGTCTTCATCTTCACTCAATTATTACTAATATTTATTTTTCCTTTTTTCTCAATGCAAATGGAAGTTCCTAGAGAAAGAAGCAGGAATCAAGAAAAATAGGTAACAGAAATGTCACTATTTCCTGACAAGCTGATTGCTCAGTCTTTTGGAATGTTTTCATAGGGGACACAGATAGTTACTGCAACTGCAAACAATCCATGGCAGTAGGGGAGGAAGGAAGAATTTATCTCCTGACTTTCAACTTCCATTGGTTCAGATTCTCCCATGAAGCCTTTACTACCCTGAACTCTTGGGTTGCATATGCATAAATGCCAAGTGAATCCTGGGGAAACTCATACCTCAGTGGCACCAGGGAAGTGCCAGAACATGAGCTAAAGGTACACGGCACTGATGTGATGTAGGAACTGTTGGAGAACTCACATGAACAACGAGTCTACTAGGAGTAGTTTGCAAGGCAGGCTACAGGTCTGTAGATGAAGATGGTGACAACCATAGAAATCTGGCTGCATGATCATGGAATTGGTGTCAGCTGCTGCTGGCGCTCACCCTGGCCCAAAGGCAAAGCAAGTGCATGAATTTGGGTGTCACATAAACAAAAACTTTCTTTCAGATCAACTCATGTCTTCTAATGACATACACACACGTTTTCCTAAGGTAAAGATGCTCTAATTTCTCTCTGGGATGTGATGTACAAATCTAATTTATCAACATTTCAACCTTCAAAAAAGCCTTTAAAAGAGACAGCAAAGCAAGCTCCAGTACCCTCTGTTGCAGTTGGTTCGTAGACTGTAAGCGATATTCATCATCTTTCTCCACTGTCTCCCACTTTAGATTTCCCTCATGCTCAGCCAACATTCTTGCTTGGTGGACTGCCAGCCTCATGGGAAAACCCAGATCTTCATCCCCAAGAGGTCTGAGCTCATAGTTGCCTTGTGCTTGTCAAAGTATTGTTGCAACTGCCCATTTATAGTTTTCAATTGATGTAGGAGTCCCAAGAGACAACACAGTTAATCTCCTGAATTCTAGATACTTATCTCCACATCCACTGTGTACCAACCACCCTAGCTTCTTCATGGTAATCGGGCTTGATTACACCCACTAGTATAGTAACGCCTTTCTTTGCTTTAAAAAAGGCCAAATGGTGGCTGCAATATCCAATTCGGTGTTATTTATTTTGTACTGGCAAAAGTTTTTTTTAGAGTAAGGCGGCTCAGTAGACAATTGTGCATTCCAGAAGTCAGCACCCCAACCCCACAGGAATTGTATGTAATAATTTCTATAAGAATGTATTACTGTTCTCTTAAAAGTGGGAAGAGACAAAACTGTTCTGTCACCAAATGACTAACTGGCCTCCCTGAGGAGTGAAGCCATATTGAGTGCTCAATCTTAGTCTCTGCTGCCAGCAGCTTGAGCATTCAGCAGGAGGAAGGTTAGCTTAGCCTTGGAAAGGGAAGGTCCATGTTGTCAGGTTCAAGCACAAGTTACAATCCTGTCTCACATTGCTCCAAGTGTGACCCGTAAGTTACGCATGTGTGGACACTGAATAGTTTCCAGAGCATCTCATGACTCCAACAAGAAACCCTGGGCATAAAGTGAGAAACACATGATATATATTTAAAATCAATGTGTGAAAGAAGTTGCCAACTGAGTCCCAGATTTACAGTCATGATGGAACAGTTTGTGCTGATGCTATGACACTTTCTGGCCTACATGCAGAACAAGTATAGAGATCATAGTGACATACAAACTCAATCTGCTCCGTCCTGATTTTCTGGTGACTTAAGCAGCTATTTAGTGTGCTTACTGGGTAAGTCAGCCCTGAAAACATAATAAAAGGCAGACTTTTATTATATTGTACATAATAAAATATGTACAACATACTAAAAATACACATACTAATAGTATGTGATGTACTACCATTAGTCCCAACATTGAACTAGTAAGTCCTCGTGTGGCATACTGACTGGTGGGTTTGGTGGATCATAATTCTATTTGATTAAATTTTAGAAAGCACAAATGAGGGTTAAAAAAAAGAGATTTCCAGACTGGCATGTCTGAAAGAAAGGCATAAAGGTAAGAAATAGAATGCCTCCCATTAGAATTACTAATCAACTCACTGTCTTAAAATAAATTAACAAGTTAAGAGCAGGATCCTGAGGTTTTTCTTGGATGAAAGCCCAAGAAAGTTGCTGAGATTTAATAGACAAAGTAAGGTTATAGAAGATTTTTAAGAGGGGTAACAGAACAACCAGACTGTTGCTATAGGGAAAGCAAGTTAATAATAGTGTTTAGAAGATCAAATTTAAGGTTAGGAAACTCAATTACTTTAGCCTCAGTTGAACCATAGTGAAGCTTGGATTTCACTAACGTCAATGTGAATGAGTAAAAATGTGGACTGAAGTAAGATATGACTAGGCTTAGCAATAGTCATTGATGGGTTAAAGCAAGGAGGAAAGACATGTCAATGATGATTTGAGGGGTCAATCCTAAATTATCTTCATGAATGCAACCATCTTTTAATTTAAATCTCATTGAATCTGAGGTATTTAAATGTCACAGTAAAGATGCACTTGGCAGGTTTGTGTGTGTGTGTGTGTGTGTGTCTGTGTGTGAGTATGTATGTATGTATGTGAATACATATGAATGTACTCATATAGCTGATGTGGACACAAAGATACCCAGATCAGCCTTCAAGGAAGGACTTACTGTTTAGCTGCAGAGCATTCTGGTCAGAAGCCAATGTCCTGCTATCTTGCCCATCAGATCTGCCTCAGCTCCAGATATATCATTTGCTCAAGGTTACATCTCTACCAGAGCAGCCTGTATCCAGTGACTGAGCACGGCAGAGGTATAAGGTTCTGGCCATCATGACCTGTTGCACAACATCTAATGAGCGACACTTGCTTCAGAGCTCCCTGCCGGTTCCACTTCTTTCTCTGCCCAATTCTGCTTATTCCTCATCCTTTATACAGTTGTTCATCCCTCGTAAACACAAGGAAACCCAGAAGCATTTGCTTCTGGAAACCCAATCTGTGACAGTAGCAATGTATCATTTTGGATTCTTATAGGTACAAACTATAAAATAACCAAATGTGTCTTAAAAACAGGACTACTAGTAGTAGTTTGCAAGGCAGGCTACAGGTCTATAGTGAAGATGGTGGCAACTGTAGAAATCTGGCTGCATGACCATGGAATTGGTGTCAGCTGCTGCTGACGCTCACTCTGGCCCAAAAGCAAAGCAAGTGCATGAATTTGGGTGTCACATAAACAAAAACTTTCTCTCAGATTAACTCATGTCTTCTAATGGCATACATACATGTCTTTCCCAAGGTAAAGATGCTCTAATTTCTCCCATAAAAAGTTCTGAAGCAGGGAAGTAGCAGAGTTACGTAATGAGTAATTCAATGATATTATAATAACTTCAAATTCTGTTCGTCTCTCCATGTTCTCTTCCTTAAGACTGTCCTTTTCTCTCTTTTTCTCCTCATAATTAAAAGATGATTGTTACAAATTCAGGTGGCATATCCTCACAACCAAGTCCAAAGGCAAAATGATAGTTTCTTTTCTGTGTAACTTTTTTTTTCTTTAATCAGAAAAATAAAAATGTCCAGGTCCCAGTGGTTTGGGTTGGGTCACCTTCTTATCACTGATGAGGACAGAGCAAAGAAATTTGGAGAGCAGTGAGGTTTTTGGGTAAGTAACCATCACTGCCACCAAAAAGGTCTAAATTTGATTTCACAGATAAAGTATGAAAGAAATATCCCACTTTATTATTCCCTTTAAATCAACTTTCATTACATTGTAAGTCTCATACTTCTTTGCATAGAAGGAAATTCAATCACAGTCTATAATCTAGGTTTCATTGGTGCAAAGGTTCTGTGATATTATTTGATCCCAAAGAATTAATGAAAATCCTGCAGTTCACCAGCCAACAGTTGTTTTTGCTACAGCATTACTTTCTGCAATGCACACAGTACCTTCAACTCTGATGTTTTCACTTCTTCTGTATTACTGCTCAAGCATATGAGTTGATGCTGAGGCTGTGAACCTTGGTGGCATAGTTATTACTGCCTTAGGTTCACCATTCTTCCAAACCATCCTTTTCAAAGCCTTACCATTGCCCTGCTCTATTGTTTCCAAGTACTGTCCTGGCCCTTGATGAATGTAAAATCTACCAATCTTTGACTGCTGTCCTTCTAGGGGAAATCTCTCCCTTAAATCAGTCTCATTAAAAAAATTTTTTTCTTTCCTTCTTCCTTTAAACAAGGAGCACACGCTTTTCCTCAAGTTACAGTGTAGACTTTACGCTCTGTACAAATCCATAAGATGAAGAAATTCTTAGAGCTTGATTACTGCTCAGAATCAGGAGAAGCGGAAATGCAGAGATCAAACACAAAAGAACAAAACGCATCCTGACCCTCATCCCCAGGGTTTCCAGAATTAGCAAATTAAAACACAAGAAGCCTAGTTAAATTTAAAGAGCAGATAAGCGGTGAACTTGTTTTAGTATAACTATGTCTTGTAAGTATAGGATAAATTAATTGGGCATCAAGCATTTTATTGGCAACTTTAAATATCCTCCCCTTACAGCCTTCAAAATATATAATGTTGGTTTGAAGCTTGGAAGAGCAGTTGCTACTGAAAATACAGATTTCAGAGACTTGTAGATTTCAGCTGAAGCTATGTAAAAGATGAAAACTCTAAGGGATCTTAGGATGTCCAGAGAGAAAGACAGACTCTTAAATTATCCTTAGTGTCTGGAATAGTGCTAAACATATAGGAGATCCTAATAAGAACAAAATGAAAAAAATCAAATCAGAAATAACCAAGCTGAAGTGGGAGAAAGCCACTCAATAATAAGCCAATTTCTCAGTAAAATTTTGTTTTTCTGCTGAAGTAATGTATTTTTTCTACCATTTTCATTATTTTTTTAGTAGTTATGTCATGCAGACATAATTACTGTGACACTTTTTATAAATTCTCAAGTGAAATCAGATCTATGTTTATATTATACTCTCATGGTTATTCAAATTGTCCACGTGTATGACCTGGACATTATATTGGTAAACAATTCTCCCATTGATGAATAATTAGAAGAATTAACTTGAGAAATCAATGTCTAGTTCCAGATACTCTCAGATAATTCTTGATGTAATAAAGCCTTAAGCATCAAACAACTTCAAAAATCTATACAATGATGTTGTTCATCATATTTTATGGGTATCTTAACTTTGTCACACTGTTCATATGATGCAGATTCAGAGCTTCAGTAGACCCAGAGGTGTTGTCTAGAAATCAGCATTAAGTAACTTGACATACCAGATTCTAGAAAGTATAATTCTAATTATATTGATCTAATATGCTCTTCAATATAACTGATTTTTTCTCCCACGGAATGATCAAGAATAGAGATAACCTGCTATATAGAGACTGGGGAAGGACAGCTTCAAGTAGTCATAACTAGAATCCCAACTGTGGAGATACAGCCCAGGTGGCCAGGACATAATGTTGCAGAGAACGGCAGACCTCACAGTCACTCCTGCGAGTCACCAAAGAAATGTCATGTCCCATGTAGCACTCACTCAGAAGTGTCCAGCCTTTGCTCAACCTCCCTGCACACACGTGGCTCCCTCTACAGTACTATATTCAAATGCAGGGCTTATATTGTTCAGTTATGTTAAAATCACCTTAACTTGTAACATTTCCAGAAAATAAGAATACCTATTTCTAAATTGCCAGCAGAAATAATTTTGAATTGAAACAGACGGAAGTTTCCTTGGATCAGAAAGATTGTGCAGTAATTTCAGCAGTAATTATTATTCCATCTGTTGATGTGATTATGGAAATTCTGGCTGAGACTGTGAGTCTTGTGCACTCTGCTGTCCCTCTACTCTCCAAAGGATGGAGGGCTGCCAGCTATGCAAAGTGCTGGAAATGGATGAAAGCAAATTGCTGACCTTGAAGAACTGTTCAGGAGTTCTTAACTCTTTCAGATACAGGTAGTGTGAACATGTTTATGCATGTTTACTCAGCTTTGCAAAGCAGATTTTTTTTAAGCTGACCTCTGAACTCAGATGCATGGTACCCAAAGAAGCTTATGAACCTCCGAGGGTATAAAATGAAAAGCAATGATCAGTTTAATTGAAAAAACAGGATATTCTATGCACTTGGCAACTTGAGCAACTGAGGAAAATGTGAAGGGACCAATGTTGAAGTTACACAGTTGAAACCAAAAGTAATTCTCATTAAGAGAAGCAACAATATAAAGAAATTAGTGCTCTTAGTTCTTACAATGTATATTTTATTTTTGGCATTAAAGGTGGTTAGGAGTTGCATGAAATGCTACTATTTACAATAGAAACAATTTGGCTTTTACTCATTGATTCTTTTTTAACAGAAGGGACTAAGACTGAAACCATCACTTTATGACATCAAATTTATCAAAGAGAATAAAAGAATGCAATGATGTCTGGATTTTTCCAACTCCTGAGAACTTTTGGTACCACATTGATCCCATGTGGGTTTCTGAAATGCTCCTGTCTGAATGATTTGTCTCCCTTAGATACGCTCTTCCACCACCTGAATGTTTTAATGAGGTAACATATTTTCTCAGAAAATAACAGGGTGGGCAATTTTGTATGCCTCTTTAAGATACTGACCATGAGGTTCTGTGTCATTTTTGTGATTCAGCTTCTCCAGTGAGCCATAAGACTCAACTTGATATCATTAAGATGGAAAATGAATCCTCTGTGCATCAGAAGTTGTTGCAACATTTTCAAATGTGAAGTGACTCATTTCAGCCTTTGAGATGATCCTGAGTAGAATCATTCCTGTTATTGTCTACTGAAGCTTTTTATTACCTAAAAGTTTTCCTTTTTAGTTCTCACTTAAGATTCTCTTCACCTCCTCAGGAGAGCGAGCATGAGGATAGAGACCTGTCCAGTTGAAAAGGAATGGTGGACAGCAGTGTGCATTGTCATATGTCCATTGGAATCAGCTTTCACATGACACGTAACCATTGCTAAAGATCTTCAGTGCACTACGCTTCCTCTATTCAAAAGGAGAAGAAGGGAAGGTTTATCAGCTCTCTTTTAACCAAGTCATTTCTTTGACTGTACCATAAAAAATTTAATCCTACTCAAGGTTTGAGAAATTAGAATGATCTCATTAATTCAGAGCCAAAATAAAGTCACAGTGGGTTTACAAAGAGTTAGTCTGGAAGCAAGCAAGCCTGCTTTTTAACCCAAAATTTGGAATATGAATAAACTCACATCATTAACACTAATATTTTTAACGCCAGATGTGTTTTTCCATTACATCAAATGTCATTGTGATTTGGAAACATGGACATTGCTGTTAAATCTTTAATGAATTTAGGAAAATGCTGTTAGTTAATTTCTGGTAAACCATTTTTTTAAAAATGATTTCCTCCTTCCTAAATATTTGTTCCCAAATTGATGTGTCCAATACACTGAAGACACCAAACCTCTCTAGATGGCCAGTTTCCTCAGAATTTCCTCTTCCCTTTTTAGTTATAAGTCATCCTTTTCCCAAAGCTGCAAGCCTGGGTTGCATTCTCCTGAGACGCCTCAGATCTGTTTTTATTGTGAATATCCATAGGAACTAAAGCAGGGCTGGTTTTATAAGTAGCACAATTAGCATTGTTTGAAAGTATTTTTAACATTTTAATGACTATTTATTGAGGAGCTACCTACCTACCTTGTACTGCTATTCTAATCACTCTGGAAACAGCCATAGAAAAAGAAACAAACATCTCTATTGGAAGAAAACAGATTAAATAAAACAATTAGAACAAATAAAATATGTAGTTTGTAAGAGATAATTACTGATATAGTAAAAGATAAAGAATGGAAGGGGCCAGGGATTCCTGGGAGTGAGGGAAGAAACTAGTTTTAAATAGGGAGGTCATGAAACGCTTTATTTTTTAAAGTAAAATTTTAAACCAACGACACATAAATAGATGATGTCTAAAGGAAGAGTATTTCAAGCAGAAGGATTAGCAAACTCCAATGTCCTGAGGTAGAAGCATGTCTAGCAGGTGTGAGCTACAAGGAGACCTCTGTTGAAATGAAGCAAGTCAGAAGCAGGTGCGTGCAGCAGGGTTGGGGAAGACATCACACAAGCAGGGAAGGCCTGATGAAGCAGGATCTTTCAGGCTACTGTGAAGAATTTGCATTTTATTCTAAGATACATGGGTAGTCATTGTCATTTAAGTCTAGCTTAAGTCATTCAAGTCTAGCTTAAATTCCCACAGTATCACTCCACCTGCTGGGTTGCAAATAGACTACAGAGGGGCAAGTGTGGGGTCAAGGTAGAATAATTCATAAGTTATGGCCATAGCAAAACTCACAAGACAATGACTTCCACTTGGACCGGGGGGCAGCAGTGCTGCTAGAATTTGTGACTTGATGAGATATATAATAAGAGAGAAAGAGCACAGTCAAAGGTGACTCCAAGATTCTGGTCATTTATTGAGGTGGGGAAGAATGTGAGTTGTTAACCTCCTTGATATTTGCTCTTTGGCCTTGGTCTTGTCCCCCGATCTGCTGCAGTTCATTCAGCGAAAGAATCCTTTATTTCATTCCCACTTTCCATTTTCTAATCATTTTGGATTTTTGAAAAACCTAAATCTTCTGATATTAAAAAATCCCTGGTATTGTAAAGAGTTATAATTCACAATAAGGACAACCCAGTAAGTTTCATATTTTATCAACGTGATCATTTTACAACATTTGACAAATAGAATAAAATCATGTGTGTTGTGTTCCCGTGGTAATTTAAATATCTCAATGTCTTAAAGGGACAATCTTCAGATTCCCCCCTTCAGGATTTTGCTTTGTCCCTGGCAGAAGGCATTTTGGGTGCTTGACTCACTTATGTGGATGATTTTAACTACACCATTGTTTTCATCTTGGACACTTGTTTATTTTAGGCCTCATGACAGATGAGCTCACCCAGACCTTAAAATGCAGAATTTAAGGTTGTGTCAGACTATAATTTGATGCTAACTTTGTTTATTCCGCTCTTCAATTACTGAAGTTACCACCGTAAACTCTGGAAAATAACTGGAGGCAATGTTTATCTGATAGCAAATGAGAAGCTGACGTCCCAGTTCTCCCTGAGTGTGACTATGTGTATACAATTTAATTATATTGCAACCGCGTATTATAGTGTCTCAACTAACTTTTCTTTATTCTTTGAGATTTGTTTTATGTTTCAGGGAAGCAAGGGAAAGTGGTAAATGTCTCCTAAAGTGGAATATTTCAAACCCTGAGATACAAAAACAGAATGAACAACAATAATATTTACATAAAGCATAATCATTTCTCCTGTTCTACCAAGAGAGATGAGAGTAGCAAGGAGAGAAGGTCCAAGCTATTGTCTTTAATTGTGTTACAGAGTGAATGCTCTGGGGCCTCTATCTTTGGGCTATGCAGTAAACCATAATTATGATTGTGGCTGGGAAAACATTTTAAATGTAGAATAAGGTAAGACAGAAGACCAAGAATGTCTGCATTATGGACTCTGTGGATTTTATTTTCAGCATCTGTAAATCTGTAGTCCTTTATAAACAGAACAAAGTGGTCAATTTTCACAAGATCTGTGCTGGCACAATGGTACCAAGGGCTTAGCTTGGGAACAAAGTCATTAAAAATAACTACATACAAAGAACTCAGTCATAAATAATGTGCCACAGAGGATCCAAAGAACCCAAAGGCTGATTACTTCAGGATATCTAAAAATCTGCTTCAGGCTGCCTAGCCTTGAGTATGATTAATTCCCCAAGGGACTCCTCTGATTCTCTCCTTTCTTTCTCTTCCTTCTTGCTCTTGTCTTTCTTCCTCCCCTCCCACCCCACCATCTCTCCCCAAAAGCGGCTGGTTTGTCAGTCATTCTGGCAATCAGCCAGAGAATTAGAGAATGAGAAAAAAACAAAAAGAGAAAAAATGCCTAGGGTCCCTTTGCCTTTCCACTTGGGCTCCGTTTTGTAATATAGCCTTTCTGTGCTTCCCTTCTCCAACCTCTAGCATCAACGCTCACTTAAAAACTTAGCTTTTATCACATTTCACCAGGATAAAAATGTTAAGAAAAAAGAGAGAAACTAAAATTGCTGGTACATCAGAAATGTAAAGCCGTTTAAGACCTTCACTCATTTCTCACCTTATCGTTTTCTCTTTCTGAAATTTTGGCACTTTTAATTATTATGGCTTCCTCTTTGACTTCTCTCTTCCTTTCATTGCATCCAATAATGAAGTAAATTTTTTTGTCCCATTCAGGTATATATGGTGACCTTTTCTTACCACTTTCACAAGCTTAATTTTTTCACACTTAACTTATCTAGGGTCTGTGGATAAAAGTTCTTCTCCTTTATGGAGCCTTTCTTGATTCTGCCCTTCCCAAATGTAATAAACTCCTCCCTTCCTTGTGCCCCAACTTAATGTTATCATGATAAATATGACATTTGATTAAACACACACACACACACCCCCCTGATTATCTTCACTTGTTAGATGAGGTCCTAGAAAATATGGATCTTCTCCTCGTCTACCAGGGCTTCGCACATAGTAGATACTTAACTGGTCCTTGAATGAATCTGTATATCGTATGCCAGAGACACTTCTAGTTGCTGTCATGAGTTATACTATTTAATCCTTACAGCAGTATAATGTTGGTTTGCTTAGTCTTTTTTTTTTTTTATAGACATGAGAAAATTGAAGCTTAGAGGATGTAATGGGTAGGAAGTTCCATGACTAATTACTAGTAGTTACAGGATTCAACTGTCATGAAAGAGACAGTTTGTACACTTTTATTGGTACTCCAGTTTCAGTGTACATCAGAATCACCAGGAGATCTTGATAAAACAGAATTCAAGAGCACACTCTTAAAGCTTCTGATTCAGTAGGTCTTGGATGGGGCCCAGAGATAAGTATTTCTAACAAATTTGCAGATGATACTGATGATGTTGTTCCTGGGAGCATACTTTAAGGACCATTGCTTTACCTCATCTGTATATCCTAATCCGTAACTGCACATTAGTAGCATAGAGGATAGCTAAAATTTTACGAGGAATCTGAGAGCTTGTCTTTCAAGCATCTTCATAATTTGAATAGTCTTTACATTCTGTTATCTATCAATCTGTCTACCAATTAACCAATTTTTTAAATGTGTATAGATATTGTCCTGATTACTGATCTACAGACTCATTGAAAGTATCACTGAATTCATGGAACATTTTTTATTATTTTGTGTTCTCTCCTTTCATGGATATTGGAAGCACAATTGCTGTCATATGAAGAGAAACAATAATGTTTAAACATTATGAAGAGAGGTTATCATAAGATTACAATCATTAGGTAAATTATGGCTCAACTCTATTATGAATAAGTACACAACTAATAAAAAATATGATTAGAACTATCCAAAAATCTATGCACAGGTTTATAGAATTCATAGAAGTTTGTCAAAAAGGAACAAATAAAACAATAGTACTTATGTTTGGGTGGCAGCTTAATAGATGACTTCTTTCTCTTTTTCTTTTCATTTGTTTTTTTTTTTCCTACTCTTCCTTCTTTATGTTTGTGCCTTTAAATTTTTCTACAATAAGTATATTTTACTCATTGCTATGGTAATGTTTATTTTAATGTTTGTGTTCTCTCCAAAATTCATGATGAAATGTAATCCCTGTCTTAGGCCATTTGTGCTGCCATAACAAAATACCACAGACTGGGTAATTTGTAAATAATAGAAATTTATTTGTCACAGTTCTGAAAACTGGGAATTCCAAGATCAAGATGCCAGCATTTGATAAGTGCCTTTTTGTTGTGTTCTCATATGGTGGAAGGGTGAGAGAGAATGAAATTGTGTCTTCACATGGCAAAAGAGAAAAAAAGAGAGGATACCCACTCCCATATCCCTTTTTATAATGCACTAATCTGCTCGTAAAGGCAGAACCCTTATGAGCTAATCAACTCCAAAAAGGCCACACCACCCAACACCATTGCACTGGGGATTAAGTGCCCAACACTAGAATTTTGGGGGACTACATTGAGATCCCAGTGGAAAATATTAAGAGATGACACCTTTAGGAGTGATTAGCACATGAGATCTCTGCCCTCATAGATGGAATTTGTGCACTATAAAAGGGCTGGAGAGAACTAACGAGACCCTTTTTCCCTTTCACCTTCTGCCATGTAAAGTCATAGCAACAAGGCACCATCTTGGAAGCAGAGAGCATTCCTCACCAGACACTCAATGTTGACATCATAATCTTGGACTTTCCAGGCTCTAGAACTGAGAGCAAAAAATATTTGTTTTTTTTTTTAAACAAATTATGCAGTCTAAGATAATTTCTCATTACAGCATGAATGGACTAAGACACTCATGTAGTAAATACACACATACTGCAGATGATAAGATGCACCGTTCCACACTACATTCTATATGTAGAATATAATTTCTTTTTGGCCTGGAATCCTCAAGAAGGACTCTTGCTTTGAGAACTCGTATGCAGTACAGCTCTCCCCACCCAACTCTGACTTTGTCTTCTTGAGGCCAGTAAATCTAGACAGCTCCAATTTAGAAAGGCACAACAAAAATTCATCCAGCTTCTTGAACATGGTGATAAGAGTCCCAACACAGCATCCTTATAATCATTCTTTCTTCCGTTTAGAACCTTCAGACCTGAGTATTTGCATGACATACTTCCTTACTTCATTCAAATATTTCCTCAAATATAATCTTCCTAGAGCAGATTTCTCTGACAACTATATCTCAAGCAGCAATCTTGCATTGTTTTTCTTCATCGCACTTATCATATAAGGTACTCAATAAATATTATTAAACATACAAATGAATTTACTCCTCATCGTAACTCTATGAGGTAGTTACTAGCACATTCCCTATTGTCAAGGCTTAGAGACATTAAGTAAATTGCCCATTTAAACCAAGTTATCTTATACCAGAGTACATGTTCTTGATCACCACATATTGTGATGTTCTTTTATTGATTGATTAAAGTCTATTGTCTCAAAGTTAAAAACAGGCACTTGAAAGAGCAGAGCTAGATAGTAAAGTATCATTAATAATAAAATATTTGGACACAGATTAGTAAGGATGTATGAGTATGAAAAATGATGTGTACTTCCAAGATATGAGCAAGCAATTGAAAATACCTTATTTTATGAGAGGGTCAACATGGTTTTAAGATCTGCACTTAATAACAAAATTGATTGCCATATGTGCAGGGATAAATATTTCCATTCTCCTCCTATCTCTGACAGAAAGTGGAAAAAGGAAAAACGAAAAACAGGAAAATATGTGTAATATCTGCAGAATGACAGATACGTAACTCACTGAGCAGCTGAAGAATTAAATCAGAGGAATGTTCTGGCACTCTTTACACTCCCAACTCACTTCCCGTAGATTTTTTACCCTTTTTTTAAATCACACAGGACCTGGATCTGGTCCCCTTTTTCTGTCCCTATGCCTGGGAATTACAGAATGTCATCAGTCACACTCCTCTTAGTAACATCGGAAAGTAGGAAAGCCACCCAAAGAAGCCAAAAAATGGGGAACCAGGAACAGGGCTGTTGGCTGCCCTGACAGTAGCTTTGGACCTGGTCTGAACCAATAACGTTAGGGAATTATTGGCCATCATGATTATTTCTCTGGTATCTTCATATTTTTCAGAAAGTTTTATAAGGATACAGGAGATAAACAGATAGGTCAGGCTTTAAGCATTTATAGTTCAAAACGTGTAAAGTAAGTATTACTTTGTTTTGGATAGGTGACATAATTTGTAAAGCTTCAGGTTCTCTCCAATCATACTGCGAATTGATATTCTGGACCAAGACTCTACTTCAAGCTCCAACAGAAACAAAACCTATACTGCCTTCAATAGTCTGAGCCCACCCACTTCGCATATCCCAGTGAAACTTCAAACAAGACCTGGAGATGATCATCGGTTAAATTTCAGGCAGATGTCTGACCACAATCTAGGCACAAGTACTGAAGGAATATTTATTTGCATCTCATGGACAAACTTCCTTTTTAGTTTCTCTTCTTCATAGAGGGGAAAGTAAATTAAAAACTAATGATATTGCATTACATCATCATAAATGCAGAAGATAAAGAAGAACCAATATAGCATACTAGGAGTTATAGAGAAATAAACTGAAATAAAAAGAGACACAAAAAGGGTTTAAATATAGAATTTATTAAGACTTTGCTAAAATAAAAGAATATTTCAGCCTATACATTTAAAGAAATTCCAAATTTAAGAATTCAAGAGAATTATTCTTGTCTGTTCCTGAGGAATCTCAGGGTGAGCAAGATTTAGCCAATCAAGGAATGACTGAAAAAGCCATAGCAAAGAAATTTGTGGTGATCATTGAATCTATTTAACCATAGAACAAAGACTAAAATGTTAAGGCTACAAGTTCAGGCCCAAATATAAACATTATAATCTGAAATAATTTAAAAATTGAGCAAAATTAGAGAGTAAATATTGTGATATTGTCTTTAAAAATAAGAATATATTTAACAACACAGAGGTAAAAATGGTATGTTTAAAGCTATTAAAAGAGAATATATAAAATAATATAAGAAAAAAATTGTTCTATCAATAAACATAATTAAGCTCAACTCAAATAGTAGCCTGAAAAGACTATTTATTTGGATTTTAAAGTAAAATGATATGCTAAAACAAAATAAGATGTCAGGCATGGTGGCTCAAGTCTGTAATATCAGGGACTTGGATGGTTCAGGTAGGAGGATTGCTTGAAGCCAGGAATTTGAGATCAGACTGGGTTAAAAACTAAATATCTAAACAAAATTAGCCAGGCAGGCATGGCGGCATGTGGCTGGAGTCTATCTACTCAGTAGGCTCAGGTGGGAGGATCACTTGAGCTCAAGAGTTTAAGGCTACATTCAGCTATGATCACATGACTGCACTCTAGCCTGGGTGACAGAGTGAGACTCAGTCTCTCAAAAAGAAAGAAAGAAAAGAAAGAAAAAAAATGGAAGGAAGGAGGGAGGGAAGGAGAGAGAGAGGGAGGAAGGAAGGAAGGAAGGAAGGGAAGGGAAGGAAAGCAGAGGAGTGATATTAGTAGTCATACCAGGTGAAAGCTTGACCCCAATATAAGAAAGAGTGTCAGTTTCTTGGAAAGAAAAAAAGAAAGAAAAAGAGAAAGAGAAAGGGACAGTAAGAAAGAAAGAAGAAAGAAAGAAAAGGAAAGTAAAGAAAAGATGGAGGGAGGGAGGAAAGAAAGAAAGAAGGGAGGGAGGGAAAGAGGGAAAAAGAGAGAAAGAAAGAAAGAAGAAAGAAGTAAAGAAAAAAGAAAGAAAAAGAAAGAGTAGTAATAGTAGTCATACCAGGTGAAAGCTTATAACCAATATGAGATAGAGTGTCACCGTGAAAGCAACAGAGAAAGATGTCAAAGAACTTCCTTTTTGCCCAACTCTCTCGGAAGCCTGGTACTCAGATCATCTGACCAAAGAATTCTAACTAATTATGAGATAACAGAGGACAAATGTGCTATATAAAATATTCTAGTACAGTAAAAAAAAGAGAAAGAACTTAACATCAAAACCCACACACACATTTGTTTATATTTGCAAAATATATTTCCATAAGGCTGCCCAAGAAAAGATATCATTAAGGAAAAATACTGAGTAACAGGAGAAGTGTTAGGTTGAGGCGAACCCTTTACTGCATATCCTTTACTACTGATGGGAAAAATAAATACAATTAAAATGGTGTATAGTAGTCTCATTTTGTCAATGGCACCTTCACTACATCCTCTTTCAAATCACAAGAAACTACTGTAGCCTGTGTTTAACTGTCAGGAGTTCACTTGCAAGGCAGCGAGGACAGGATATGATAGTCTGAGTTGGCCAAATCTCTGAGTGCTACCCAGACTTCAACAGGTGGTGACAATCTAAGTGATGACTATGCACGAATCATCCAGACTAGACAGGGCAACACAGATTCTGACAGAGCCCCAGGTAATCAGTAGTACAGCAGAGGTGAATTTACTCTGAAACTAATAGAGCTTCAGTTTCAGCGACCCTTCCTCACCCAGGTTCCTGGGAGTGTGCTGGAGTTGGGAGTTTGGAGTGTTTTATAAGGAGAAGGAAAGCCAAACTGAATTTAGGGAGGATTTCTGGTAAACTAACTAAAAACTCTCAAAAGAAATGGACCTGAATCTAAGGATTCTGCAACTCATGATATGTTTCCTCGTTCTAAATAAATATTCACGGCCAGCACGGTGGCTCACGTCTAATTCCAGCACTTTGGGAGGCTGAGGCTGGCAGATCACGAGGTCAGGAGTTCAAGACCAGCCTGGTCAACATGGTGAAACCCCATCTCTACTAAAAATACAAAAATTAGTTGGGCATGGTGGTGCATTCCTGTAATCCCTGCTACTCAGGAGGCTGAGGCAGGAGAATTGCTTGAACCAGCGCCTGGGAGGCAGAGGTTGCAGTGAGCCGAGATCGAGCCACTGTGAGTGAGACTCCCTCTCAAAATAAATTAATTAATTAATAAATAAAATAAATATTCACTTTTGCACTTTGTCTTGCTCTGTCAGGCTGCTATAATAGAATACCATCAACTGGGTGACTTATAAACAATAGAAATTTATTTGTTATGGTCTGGAGGCTCGAAGTCTGAGATAAGGGTGCCAGCATGGTCTGGTTCTAGTGCGGGCCCTCCTGCGTTCATAGATGGCCATCTTGCTGTGCCCTCACAAGTCAGAAGGAGTAAGGAAATTCTCCAGAGCCTCATTTATTGGGGCACTAATTCCATTCATAATGTTCTGCCCTCATGCCCTAATCAGCTACCAAATACCCCTCTCCAAATACCATTATACTGAGGGTTAGGATTCAACATTCAAACTCTGGGAGGACACAAATACTTAGTCTATAAGTCTACCTCTTGCTTCCAAAATTCATGTTCTCACATGCAAAATACATTCATTCCATCCCAACAGCTGCAAAAGCCTTAACTCATTTCCGCGTCAACTCAAAAGTCTGAAGTTCAAAGTCTCACTCTCCTAAATGTCATCTATATCAGATATAAGATTCAAGGTATCATTCATCTCGAGGCAAATTCTTCTTTAGCTGTGAACCTGTGAAAGCAAATGTGTTATGTGCTTTCAAAATACAAGAACGCAACAGGTAAAGGAGAGGCATTTCCATTCTAAGAGAGAAATAGGAGAGAAGAGTGATAGGCTTTAGTCCAAAATCCAACAATACAAATTCCATTAGAATTAAGGCTTAAGAGTAACCCTCCTTAGCTTAATGCTCTGCCCTCCAGGGCCACTGGGGTAGAGGTCCTGCCTTCAGAAGCCACAGGGAAGTCCTGCCCCTGCAGCTTTACCCAGCAGGGGTCTCATTCTTAGGGCTCTTTTGGGCAGAGACCATCTGGCCTATTGAAAACAAGACTGTGATTCATTCTTCTGAAACCAAGGCGGCAACCCTGATGATCTCTGAATTGCCTTCAGAGTCACTCCTCCTTGTCTAGAAGAATAACATGCTACCAGCCAATTAACTTGATAGTACCATCCTGTAAAATCCAAAAGTCCAACAGCCTTCCTTTATTCCTTCCTGACTCTCCCCTTCAGTTTTAACTGGCAGTTTTCCTGCAAAGTTTAAGTCCAGTTTTCTTAGTCTGCTATAACAAAAATACCATAGATTTCATGGCTTACAAATAACAGAAATTTATTTCTCAGGAAAGTCCTAGATCAAGGTACCAGCAGATTCAGTGTGTCCAATGAGTGTCCACTTCCTGGTTCACTGATGTCTATCTTCTCACTGTGTCCTCACATGGTAGAAGGGGTAAAGAAGCTCTTTGGGATCTCTTTGATGAGAACATTAATCCCATCCCAACGGCCCCACCTCGAAATATTATCACATTGATGATTACATTTCAATGTAAGAATTTGGGGACATAAACCTTCAGTCTATAGCACTTGCAAGTATGAGTAGGCCTACACTTTGCTGACATCATAGATCTGCTTTAGCGCTCATCTTTCCCTCTCGCCCTCTTGGCCAAGCATAACAGAAGTAGCTCTGAGAGCACAGAGAACAGCCAGGTGCAGTCGGGGACAGTCTGAGTTCAGCAACGGTGGACTCAGTGATTTCCTGCCCTTTGAGCAGCAGGAGGTTCTCCGTGCACGGGCAGCCTGAGAGCTGCTATCACCCACCCCAGCAAAAACTCCTCAAGCCTCCAGGATGAATTGGGATTTCTGTTGTATTAACAAGCAGCTAGGACAGTTGTGATCCATAGGGACTTTTTGACATACCAGATGGGTCTCCATTCTGATTTCAGCAAGTGGGAGCATTGAGTCTGGACACTGAAATATCAATTAAAGAATGACATTTTACGCTAGGCTGGTGGGAATTAGCCGAACTAGTTATAGTAATTTCTGAAGTTCTATTAAGCATGTTCAATCGAATCAAAGTGCCCCGTTGCTGCCTCTCAGCTTTCTAAACCTATGGAAGGAAAACTGGGCTAAATGGGGTTCTTAAACATCCCAGAAACCACTTTGTAATACCACGTTGTTGGGTTTTTATTCTTTTCATTCTCATACTGTTTCGCTTTCTTTAAATTTCTTACATTTTTCTCTACGACAACAGTTACTCATCTGTAATGATTATTCCAGTTGTCATCTACCTTTCAGGTCCAAGAATGTAAAAGCGAAGCAGCTTATTCTCATTTCATAGCTGCTATACGACACGAGTCTTGAATATGTAATTATTTCAACTGAAGGAAAATTATATGAGAGAATAAAGAAAACCATGTGCACTTCAAGTTCAATCACTGTTTTACAACAGTGTGTGCCTTAATAGGAGAATAGCCATGGTAAGTCTTTCAAATATTGATTAATTCATTATGAAGAAAAAGTTTAAATTTCTACCTATACTTGGACTTCAAAAAAATATTTTAAAATACTAGAAACCTGAGCAAAATAGATATTTATTATGTATTTTATTGACTCATTGGGAGATAAGAAAAATGTAATGCCAGTTTTATTATGTTTATAAAATAGTTTTTAAGAAATTTGTGAGAAAAGGTCATTTTCTTCACTCTTGTCCTTTTTTACCTCCTAGCTCTCACCTCACAGTTGAAAATCTGTGAGTTCCATCAAGGGGTGAGTTTTTGAGGAGAAAAGCAAATTCCTCACTGACTACGCAAGAAAGATAACTCTTTTTTTTTTTTGAGACAGAGTCTCGCTCTATCACCAGGCTGGAGTGCAGTGACACATCCCGGCTCACTGCGACTTCCGTTTTCCGGTGTCAAGCAATTCTCCTGCCTCAGCCTTCCGAGTAGCTGGGACTACAGGCACACGCCACCACGCCCGGCTAATTTTTTGTATTTTTAGTAGAGACGGGGTTTCGCCATGTTGGACGGGATGGTCTCGGTCTGTTGACCTTGTGATCCGCCCTACTCAACCTCCCAAAGTGCTGGGATTACAGGCGTGAGCCACCGCGCCCAGCCCCAAGAAAGTTAACTCTTATATTATGCCACGTGAGATTCATGTCCTCATGGACCTCCTGGCCCTGCTTTGGTATCCCCAACTACCTGGAGAGAAGCCAATTTCAGAGGTGAATTCATGGTGAAGTGAATGAAACTGAAGCTCCTGGTCCTTCCCTTAGATGGCTACCTTGGAGTACCTAGGGAGAGGATCTAACAAGGTAACACTTGATTATACATTATGGCAAAACTTGAATGTTTTCTTAGATGTCATAAATCCCCAACAGTCATAAACCTGTATACAGTATTACTAAGTTGTGAACCTGAAAGAAATTTTTCTAGACTATCAATAATTGAAAATTGATCAATTTCCATAATAGAAGGTGGACTACTAATTTATCTTTTTTATGGAAAATGGCATTACGTAAACTGTCATAGGAAGAGATGATCAACAGTGTAGAGATGAAAATGTGGGGAAATATTATAAAAATGCATCCATTTGCTAACATTTAAGAATATTAACTTTCTAGATATTTTAATGCTAAAATATTGGCCAGTTATTTTTTAAAGTTTACAATTTATGATGATTTCCTTTCTCATTTGTGGCTGTGAACTTGTGATTCTTTTCTTAAAGAGTCCTCCGAAATTACACGTGCATTCGACATCACAAACCATGGATCCACTTTATCAGACAGGTTTTCAGTTGTATAGAATGGTGATTGAGAGTTCTCTAGTCAGATGGCCTTGGTTCAGATCTTGCACCTGTGACTTTCTGACTATATGCATCTGGGCAAGTTAGTCATTCTCTAAAGCTGACCTATAAATTTAGAATAATGTTAGTACATACCTCATAGGATCAATAGGATAATATAACAAATAGTATGGTGTATAGAAAGCAGTTGACACAGTTCCCAACACTTCTAAATGTCTAAATAGTGTCAAGTTCTTTAAATTTGTAAAGCCCAAACTCTTTCTTTTCTCTTTCAAACTGATTCATTCATTTGCATTTTTCACCTAGTATTAATGTTAATTCAGTTGTTCACACCAAATACCAAGGGGCTTCATGCCCACATCTGATTCCATCAGCCAACTCTGTTGGTTTTACCTTCACAAAATGACCCTCAAATAACAATCCTCACCACCTCCACCTTTACTGCCTGGTCTAAACCACAAATGCATCTCTATAAAGCACAATAGCCTCCAATTGGTCATCTTACTCCTGGTTTGACCCCTGTTATGGACTGAATGTTTGTGTCCTTTCGAAATTAATATGTTGAAATCCTGACCACACAACGTGATGGTATTTAGAATTAGAACGTTTGGAAGTGATTAGGGCATAGGGTTAGAACCTTCATGAATGGTATTAGGGCCCTTATAAAAGACTCTAGAGACCTCCATAGTTCCTCCTGCTTTCATGAGGTTACTGCAGGAAGACAGCCACCTATGAACCAGGAGGTAGACTCTTACCAGGACTGAATCTGCCAGCATCTTGATCTAAGACTTCCCAGCCTCCAAAAAGATAGTTCCATAAGGAAATGTGAGAAATAAGTGTGTTTTGTTTAAAAAGTACCCAGTCTGTGGCATTTTTGTTATAACCACCCAAACTATCTCACCCAACCCTATTCTCTTAGCCACCTATTACCTTTTTAAAGATATTAACTGGCCACTCCCTTTCTCTTCTAAAGCATCCATTGTCTGTCTATAATACCCCAACCCCACTTCTCCTTTCTACTGTCACCTATAGGTGTCTCTGACTCTTTTTCCTTCATTTGAGATATTAAACATGACTCAGTTCAACTCTTGAAGACTCAACCTAAAACCTAATTCTCTGTTGCTTGGACTTCTCCATTCCTATCCCCTGTTACACAAACCTCAAACAAACTTAATCTACTTGTGCTGACATTTTACCTTGGCCTCAGGCTGAATATTATCACCTAAAAACTGAAATGCTTCCTAGAAAACAAGTTCCAATGTCCCATTCTGTGACGAAATTGCACGTATTTTCAGTCTTTCATCCCTTCCACTATTCCTCTTCTTTGACTCCACTATCTTCTAATCCTTGTACTTTGTCTTTTATCTAGTCTTTCTGTTGAGCCACTTTTATTACTGTGCAGTCTACATTCAAAGACACATCATGGTGATTTTTATTCAGATAGGAGTTTCATTTGGTGGGGAGGGAAGGGTGGAGAGGTGGCATTAAATCAATACAACTATCTGCTTGTCCTTGATAGCTGAGCAATGCTGAAGGAAATTATAGAATCATATAGATTAGAGCTGCTATAAATATAGAGTTTCTTCATTGTAATAGCCTTTGGTGAATGGGAGAGTTGGTGTCTCTGATTGGCTATTTTTATGATTGCTCACAATAATTATTACAAACTTTCAGCATTTCTTTTAAACCACCAGCACCCTTGCTTTCTTTCACTATCCAGTAGTTAATATTATCTTCTTCACAAAAAAAGATTGAAGAATAGATATCTAATTTATTCAATAAACATTCATTGAGAATCTATTGCTGGCATTCAGGATCTATCACTGAATAAGTCAGGCTAAGTCCCTACCCTCATCTTTAACTTTCCACTGCCTATTCAAAACATATTCACAAAATATTCAGCAAATGTGTTGAAGTTCCTACTTCATGCCAGAACTTTTTCTTGGTGAAAGAACAACAATGAAGAGAATATATGTAAATTGTCTTTTCTCATAAAGTTTTCATTTCAGTGAGAGGATGAAGAGAAATAGTAAAAATAAATAAATATTGAGGTGTATATATTATAAATACATATCCATACATCTTTAATTGTGTGTGTGTGTGTGTGTGTATACATATATGTCAGGTGAGCAGGGTAAGGGGGATAGGAATTTACTAGACAAAATGTAAAGTCAGTAAAATGTTTTGTTTAACTTAAATAACTTTCAGAAATCACCATTCAGCTTATGTTGAACAGAAACAGGACTGGTTAACCAAGCTTCAGATTTCATGCCCATAAACCGCATTCAAGGAACATAAGTGGCTAAAACAATGTTTTCAGGTGGGTATGGAGGCTCATGCCCATAATCTCAGCACTTGGGAGGCTGAGGTGGAAGGATGACTTGAGCCTAGGAGTTCAAGATTGCAGTGAGCTATGATTGTGCCACAGCACTTCGGCCTGGGCAACAAGGTGAGAACTCTGCCCCTCCCAAAAAGGAATTAATAATAAATAAATAAAATGATATTTCGGTTTGTACCATACATTTCCATGCTTACATAATCAATCTAGGCAATTACTACTTAGCATGTTGGATACCTGGAGGGGATCATTTTTTTTCTTTCTTTCTTTTTTTTTTTATTGCATTTTAGGTTTTGGGGTACATGTGAAGAACATACAATATTGTTGCGTAGGTACACACGTGGCAGTGTAATTTGTTGCCTTCCTCCCCTTCACCTATATCTGGCATTTCTCCCCATGCTATCTCCCCCCAACTCCCCACCCCCCACTGTC
>CAUYQU010038159.1:0-47788 GCA_963574635.1 Cheracebus regulus | reverse complement strand
CTTAATTATACGTAAAAGGGCAAAAGTGTGGAAAGAAGGTAGGAATTCTCTCCTGGTTGAAACTCCAAGAGTTTCTTTTTTTTTTTTTTTTTTTCCTTTTTTGAGGCGAAGTTTTGCTCTGTCACCAGGCTGGAGTGCAGTGGTGTGATCTTGGCTCACTGCAACCTCTGCCTCTCAAATTCTTCTCCTCCCTCAGCCTCCTGGGTAGCTGGGACCACAGGCATGCACCGCCACACCTGGCTAATTTTTGTATTTTTAGTAGAGACAGGGTTTCACCATGTTGGCCAGGATGGTCTTGATCTCCTGACCTCGTGATCCACCTGCCTCGGCCTCCCAAAGTGCTGGGATTACAGGCATGAGCCACTGCATCTGGCCAAGAGTTTCATTTCTTATTCAGAATCAGTACAATCTTCAGATGAGGAGCTACAGAGAAGAACCCACAGATCAGGCTAGGAGTTGTATAACACTCTTTTTATATGAACAAACACACCCAGGTGTACAGCCAGATGCCAATGGCACTGGGCTTCTATTTCATTTCTTAATTATGGCATTCCTTAAAAGGGAGGGAATGAAAGGAAGAGTTAAAGGAGGTAACTATTTTCAGAGTCAAGAGATCCCAACACAGTAACAAAGGTTGCCTCTATATTTTTAATTGCAAGAATTACTCTTCCCTAGGAAAAAGAAATTACTGCCATTTTTCAACTGAATTATGGTGTCGCATCTTTGCCCAAGTGCAAATACTTTGGGATCGATACGTTAGAGTTCATGATGGAACAATTTACCCATTCCATTCTAAGGGGGAATGTGAATTCAAGTAGGTAGTTTTGTAGGTGAGAGTTTCAATGAAAACATGCCATCTCATTTCGAGAGCACTGACACTTAATCGTCTAATTATTCCTGGCATAAAAGAAACAAAGTTAACATCCAATCAAGGCAGAAAGAGAAGCCAACAGAGCTCCGAATGAAATGAATGTTTTGAATTTTGTAGTTTTGAACTCTGCCATTTTATTTTGGCTGACAAACAATAAGATTCTTAACACATGAAATGAGACCCATTGAAGAAACTAAAGAGGATCACAGATGAATGCCAAGTTGTTCAACAAGAAATCATGAAAAAACTTGGCAGCAGCTCTTATTCTCTTGAGGACACCACAGGTCTCTAAAAGTAAAGTTAGCAGTAACTACTTGGCAATCAGGAGAAATCAGAAGGACTTCTGCAAGGACGGAAGACCCTTGGGCTTCATCAGCTTATAATAAATAGCATTTCCAAAGTGGCACTTTTCAGAGATAATATATAAATATTTTAAGTACCAAATATAGGTGTGGGCTATTTTTTCCAGTACCATGTCCAGAAAATTTGCACATACACATCAAACTCTGCATCTGGGGAATCTGTTTTATTGTGATGTTTGCATTTTTAAACAATATGCCTGACCTATTTGGGGGTTAATATAACTAAATGGAGCCTATTTGTTGTTTATTATTTATAGAAGATTCACTTTGGATTAGGGCTTCTCAAGACATTTGCGTTTGAGCTGCTTTGAGAAGTGTTCCTGGATAGCTCCCAACACCACGGCAGGCAAGACAGTGACAAGTAAGAATACAGACCAATCTATGTCCTGCACTTTTATGAAGGGTAAGATGTAAGTTGGGTTCTTTCCTCCACATAAAGGCCACAGAAACGAGAGAGAAGAAAGGCTTGGCACTGGCCTCTGTCTCATAAGTACAAACTCGGCTTCTTAGAGGACCATAAAGGAAGGCCTTCCAAGTCAATGCAAATAGTCCCTCCCTTTGGTCAGGATCTCAACTACATTACGCAAAATAAAATGTCCACCTTCCATGTACAAGATTTTCTTCAAAATCCTTTGCCTGACTTATAACTGCTAAAGAAAGTAACCTGTGAGTTTGCATGTCTCATGATGGATTATCAAACACCTACAAATGGCTCTCAAGGTAAGAAGAAACAAAAGAAAACCATACTAGAATTAGTACCAAAATGAGCTCTGCTCCAAACTTGTCAATTTCATGGTCCAATTCTGGACAAAGTTGTCTCCAACTCTGCTGACTCGAATAAACATGATGGGGTGTTTTAGTTTAAACAAAAAAATTGCTAGGCATGGTGGCTCATGCCTGTAATCCCAGCACTTTGGGAGGTCAAGGTGGGCAGATGACTTGAAGTCAGGAGTTTGAGACCAGCCTGGCCAACACAGTGAAATAACATCTCTACCAAAAATACAAAAATTAGCTGGGCTGTGGTGGTGCATGCCTGTAGTCCCAGCTACTCGGGAGGCTGGGGCAGGAGAATCACTTGCACTTGGGAGGTGGAGGCTGCAGTCAGCCAAGATCCTGCCACTGCATTGCAGCCTGGGCGACAAATTGAGACTGTCTCAAAAAATTTTTTACTAAGAAACATCTGTTTTCAGGTTCTTTTAGTTGGACAGGTAGGAGTGGAGAGCAAGAATGGCCCCTCTCTGCATGTTTCCAAGTCTCTGTGCTGAGAATATGAACTCCTTTCAATGGCCACTGGCCTGCTCTTCACGGCATCTCTCTCCTTTTTCCATGATGGTAATGAATGCTGGAAGCTCTCCAAAATACAAAGTCAACCCGACAGTGACAAATATGATGCAAAAGGCCACATGACGATTAAACCATTTACTGACCAATGGAGAAAACAGCCATGATTGACCCAAGAACTCAAAAAGCCAAGTACTCCACTAAACACAGGTAGTTCAGGACTGCAGTGTGGCTAACTCCAAGCCAGGCGAGGGTAACCTGCTCAGAGGCACAACATTGCCTCCTCATCGCAGAGCTATTCACACAAGGGATGACAAAAGAGCTGTATATTTAAGGGCAAGCTACTCTTCCTATCCCCTAACGGGGTGGTGCTAGTCAATAAATATTTTTCAAGAACCCCTTTAACCAAATATATCTATACTGTTTTTGTTTTTTTCTTTGCTTAAAAATGATGATCTCAGAGCACCCAACTGGCTGGGACTAAATACAATGTTTTATGATAATAATCTCCTCTCATTCATCATTTCTCACTTGATAGACGAAAAAACAGCTTTGAAGAAATCAAATTGCTTTGCCCAAGACCACAGAGCTAGTCCACAGAAGATCTGGGATTCAAAGTGAGGTTTTTCTGGCTTTGAGTCCAGATCTTTCTCTAGAAGAACAGGTAGAAAAGGGCATACATTTGGGGTCCAAACCTAGTTCTATTAGCAGCTTTGTCATTTCAGCTTCTTTCACTTCCAAAATAGGGATAATATGACCACTCCCTTTCCTCCCAGGGCCACTCAGAGAACGAGAGAAGATGGCCTTTGTGAAGGACTGAATGCAGGGCAGGGCCTGGCTCGCAGCAGGTGTTCAGGAAGTACCTGATCCCTCTTCCCTGGCTGACTCTAGGACACCCATTTGTCTCGGTATCTCCACTGCCTTCTCTCCCACTCACACCCAGGCTCTGCAAGAAGGAATCAGCTGGGTAAGGGGCCCGAAGAACACAGCAGACTTAGGAACAACAGCGGAGAGCAGGTAGGGGAGGTGGAAACTGTCTTATGCCAACAGATAACTTAGACTCACCCTGACTATAATTTGGGTTCTCCACAAAGCAGAACCTGAGACAGGGATTAGAAAACAAGGCGTTCATTTGGGAAGTGACGCTGGGAAGAGCCAATAGAGTATCAGGGAGTGAGGCATGGCAGGAAAGACCAATCCATAAAGGCTGCTTTATTGAATAAGAGGAAAACTGCAGCTCAAACCCGCCAGGGACCCTGAGAGATGAAACATTACATGCCCCAGAGTAATTCCAGCCAAGGGCAGAGGTAGCCTGCATCCACTAAACCTTCTTTGTCATGGGTTCAGGGCTTTCGGTGGCATCAACCCTCTGCCAATTCAGGTTTGTCCTATGCTGGTCAAGGACATGCAGCCAGAAACAAACAAACAAGTTGTAAGATCTTTTAGGCTAAGTGGCTGACCATAGGCCACACCCTAAGTCGAGCCGTGGCAACCGCCGTGACCTGCACGTATACCTCTGGATGACCTCCAGGAATTAGAAAATCTGCACTGGAAGACCATGAAAAGGGGAAGAATGATCAACCCTTGTGGCACCTAATTAACTTGAGACATTCTTTTATTATTCCTTATTCCCACCTCAACTGATAAGGCAATTGGACTTAGTAACCAACCGTGGTTAATCTCATGACTCCAGACCCTACAACCCCCTCCTAGCCTGCAAAAACAAACAAACAAAAAAAAACCACCCTGAACTGTAACTTCTGTAACTTTCCACTGCCCACCCCAAACCTGTAAAACCAACTCCTATCCCACTGCCCTCTGCCGACTCTTTTTGGACTCAGCCTGCTTGCACCAGGGTGAATAAACAGCCATGTTGCTCACACAAAGCCTGTTTGGGGGGCTTCTTCATTCAGAGTGTGTGTTTTAACAGAAGTCAGGCAGAGAGTTTGTAATGAGCAGCCTTCAGTATTGAAAGGTGAGTTCCCCATAAGATACAGCAGAACACTGGCGGGGTCTGCCACAGTGACTAATGTTGCTTTGATGTAAGAGTCATACCTACTGACTCATCCTGAAGCTGGCACTGTAACACTTACACTTTTGTGGAGGCTGTCAGCATCACGGTGAGCCAAGGAAACAGTGTGTTGGATTGGGTCAAGATTCTAAACCACAGAGTCATAGATAAAAGATATATTAAGCTACGTCTAACTCTCCACCATTCAGCCTAGAAAGCTCTTCATACAATTTGGTGGTGAAGATGCACCAACTGGACCTGAAAGTGGCATGTCACTCAGCTCCAAATTCATGGCTTTCCTTTGTGTGGGTTTGTGTGTTATGTCACCCCATCAAAGCCAGCAGATTTGTGGCCCTGGTAAGTGGCAGTCTGATTTATTCTGTAGTCCTCTTCCTTCTCTCACAGCAATCCCCACACAAAAATCCTTCCTGAACTTCCATTCACCTGCTTGGCTGTGGCTTTCTCATCTTTGGTCTTCCCTGAGACTTCTGGAA
This sequence comes from Cheracebus regulus, assembly GCA_963574635.1. Taxonomy (NCBI): domain Eukaryota; kingdom Metazoa; phylum Chordata; class Mammalia; order Primates; family Pitheciidae; genus Cheracebus; species Cheracebus regulus. The sequence continues at coordinate 42,769 of CAUYQU010038159.1, read as the reverse complement.
AGCGGAGAGGCTATTTAAACATAGGTTGTCAGGTAGCAATAAAGTGTTGATGAACTCCAAGTTTAAATTATATAACAATCAATATAGTGAGCATTTTATCTAGTATGCATCAATTAATTCTAATAGCATCTATCTGCTTACAGACCATCAAACAGGGACACAATAGTTAGAGAAAAGAAGGAAGAAAGAATGTAGAAAAAAGAAAAAATGAGGGAGTTTCATCATTTACAAACCTTTTTTGGAAAAATTATAGAAATGCAGAATGGTAAAAAAACATTTTAGGTGAATTAACTCTTAAAAAGACCAATTCTGATATCAATTATTTCTGGTTTATTTCAAGACAAATGATTCTGGGGCTTTAGAAAAACATCTGTTTCTGAATTCTAACCTCTTTCTTTTCTTTTGTAATAAACAATCAAGAAAGCAGAGATTGTGTTAGTATCACTACACATGTACAGTGTTTAAAGCACATGGAATGAACAAAGTTTTAGAAAATAGGGTTTTGTCATAAAGTCATATATACTTTAAGAGAAATGAATCACAGTTTCAAAACACAAATGCAGATTCACATATAAAAATTGACCTGTAACTCAATTATTAAAATATCTTCCCAATTATTAATTATATTTTTACTGGATAATTTCACTGATTCAACATTGTTTCCAAGTTGCTACATACCGGACAATGAAATTCAAGATAAGTCATCCCCAGGTCTCCAAGTCATTGACATGCAGATAGAGTGAGGAAGTTCTTTATATACCAAAGAATCAAGGCTTGGCTTAAAATTCTACACTAAATTCACAGTCCTGACCTGGATGCCTGCTAAATTCCAGTTTTAAAATATGTCTGCTTTATTCGTCTACCTACTAATTGTCTTCTTAAAAATCTTTCACCACTTTTAGGCTGGGCACGGTGGCTCACACCTGTAATCCCAGCACTTCGGGAGGCCAAGGCAGGTGGATCACGAGGTCAGGAGATCAAGAACATTCTGACCAACATGGTGAAACCCTGTCTCTATTAAAAATACAAAAAAAATTAGTTGGGTATGGTGGCGCATGCCTGTAATCCCAGCTACTCAGGAGGCTGAGACATGAGAATTGCTTGAACCCAGGAGGTAGAAGTTGTAGTGAGCCGAGATCACGCCACTGCACTCCAGCCTGGGCAACAGAGCAAGACTCCGTCTCAAAAACAAACGAACAAACAAACAAAATTCCACCACTTTTATTCTGTGGTCATAAAAAAAGAGACAATTCATTTTTTTAAAGAAACAATTCTAAATCATTTATGGATCTATAAACAAATACTGGTATGGCTGTATGAATGGGCTGGAATATATATGTTTATTTCCAACTCTGTTTGTGGAGACAGCCTGTAAGCAATGGCACCACTGCAGTGAACACACCTGGAGCCCAGATTTTGGTTTCTACAAAATCTTTTATCCAATGAAAGAAACCAGGGCTCCTTAAATCCAAGATGAGTGTGGAGGTGTTGTAGTGCCAGACAATAAGAGATACCTCAAAAAGAGGGTGAGCCATGTTGAAAACAACATAGGAAATGATAGTTTAGAGTTTAGTTAATTGTATTGTATCGATGTCAATTTCTTAGTTTTGGTAACTGTACCATGTTTACGGTACAACTGTACCAAAAATTGCACCATGTTTACGGTACAATTCCCAAAACTGGAACAATTTGAGAAAAAAAAATTAATAGTATCTATAGAACAAAACAAACGTCCATGAATTCATATTGGTATAAATTAATCACTGAATAAATAAAAAATGGAAGAGAAAGGATAACTCTTACTTTCAGAAGAATTCCAATTATTTAATGTGGAAGAAATAAGGGAAATAGAAAAATTACCATTAGAATGCCATAGTAAGAATTGTTGCAGGTAAGGCCTGCTGATGGATGCTAATATCAGTGTGTGAAACTTTTAGTCTCGAGAACTCAAAATACTTGGTATCACCAAGGGAAAAATAGTAACTTTGCAGGGAAGAAACCCAACAGTTACCATCTAACCAAGTGACCAAGATAATATCATCAGTAAAAAAACATATTGCCATCATATACCCCATCATGAGATAGACTAAGAAGGGCACATCACCTCCGTGGTATTCTTGCCCAAATTATATGACCTCAATCTAATCATAGGTAAACATCAGAAGAACCCAAGTCGGGGAGGCATTCTACAAAGTAACTGATCAGTGTTCATCAAAACTGTCAAGGTCATGGAAGACAAGGCCCGAGGAAATGTCACAGATGGAAGGAGACTAAGGAGAGTCATGACAACTCAGTGCAACATGGCATTCTGCACTGGGTTCTGGGCAGAAAAAGAACATCAGTGCAAAAACCAATGCAATTCAAATACAGTTTTAAGTTTAGGTAATTGTGTTGTATCAAGGTCAATTTCTTAGTTTTGGCAGTTTATCACCATTATGCAAGATATCGAGAGGAAGCTGAGAGTTGGGGGTGTATAAGGGAACTCTCTCCACTGTGTTTACAACTTTTTCTTTAAGTCTGAAATTATTTGAAAATAAAAAGAAAAAAGTAGATATAAAATTGAATATAAAATGACAGATTAATGTATTTCCCAAACATAAAAGAGCAATGTTTTGTGGATTGCCCGTCTGTTTCAGTCACGTCCCGTAGGGGTGTATGTTTCTGTATTGCTTTCACTTTGAAAAGCTTTTCATATAGGGCAAACTTGAAATCACCAAGTTTTGTTTGTTTGTTTGTTTGTTTGAGACAGAGTCTCGCTCTGTCGCCCAGGCTGGAGTGCCGTGGTGCGATCTCAGCTCACTGCAACCTCCGCCTCCCAGGTTCAAGCAGTTCTCCTGCCTCAGCCTCCTGAGTAGCTGGGACTACAGGTGCACACCATCACGCCTGGCTAATTTTTGTAATTTTTAGTAGAGATGGGGTTTCACCATATTAGACAGGCTGGTCTCGAGCTCTTGACCTCGTGATCTGCCAGCCTCAGCCTCCCAAAGTGCTGGGATTGCAGGCGTGGGCCACCACATCTGGCCAATCGTCAAGTTTTTTATTACAGGACTTTAATTAAAAATTTCTGTCAAGAGCTACCCAGAAAAGACCGTCATGCTCTGTATTTAAGAAAATAGACACACTCGCATTTATTAAGTACTTATTCTGCCAAATGCCATTGATAGTGTGTTAATGCACTGAATCTGCTCAACAACCCTATGAAGCTGACACTATTATTATTCCTATTTTCACAGACAAGACACAGTTAAATCACTTGTTTTAACTGATGGTTCCCCAGGTGGTACCTCTTACATGTACTTTTATACACCAGTGACCCTGCCTGTATAACAATGTCAAGACCACCATAACAGTTCCAGTCTGCCTCAAGTTTGGAAGACAGAAAAAGACCATAGGATAAGAAATTTGGGGTTAATATTAAAATGATAACAAGGATATTGTTACCCGGCATATACTGAACATTAAAAAGCATTCCTGGCTGGGTGCAGTGGCTCATACCTGTAATCCCAGGATTTTGGGAGGCCAAGGAAGATCGCTTAAGCCCAGGAGTTCAAGACCAGTGACATAGTGAGACCGTCTCTACAGAAAATTTAAAACTTAGCTAGACGTGATACCACACACTTATGGTTTTGGCTACTTGAAAGGCTGAGGTGGGAGGATCGCTTGAGCTGGAAGGTCAAGGCTGCAGTGAGCTGTGATCTCACCACACATTCTAGCCTGGCGACAGAGGGAGACACTGTCTCAGAAAAAAAAAAAAAAAAGCGTTCCTCTTTTCTAAAAAGTTGATGTTACTGAGAATCCTGTTCTCACCTACATTATATCCCAAAACCTGCCAGACAGATTTTAAGAAGTAAAAAAGACAAAACTTACTAAGTAATCAGAGACTTACAAACCTTAATAGGGCCTTGCAAGAGAAGATGATCTTTCATACAATTATAACTTTAGATAATTCCTCAAGCGTGTGTTACTTAATGAATGACAACAATTTCTGCTATTAAAGAAAATGTATTTAAAGAATTTGTAGAATACATGTTATTTTCTTAATACACCTAAAGTCTATTATGTAAATACCCAGCACATTTTCTGAAACATACATTATTTACCCAATAGATTAGGTGTTTAGTGAAAAAGCTATTACAGACTACTGGATAAACAGATACTTAGACCATTTTCAATCAATTATTTAAAACACATGCCATTAAAAGTTTATTAGCGTGATTATTTTTAAAGAACCACCACTAAGATTACTAAAGCAATCAAGGTTCTAGGGAAATAATTAAAATGCAACAATAAGTAAACAATTTGAATTCCAATACACGTAAGTATCACATCACAAGTGCAAGATGTCCTTTTGCTTTTTTTAGTAATTCACATGTTTAATCTCTCTCCTCAAAACACCAGCCGAATTGGCCTTATCGTGAGTGACATCTTTGGTCAAAATTAGTTTTCTAAAATTGCTGAATTCATACAAAAAGCTTGTGAAAAGTCTTTTTTTTTTTTTTTTTTTTTTAGCAAAGGACTCCATTCTTTTAAACTTGCCCTTATTTATTTCACAACAGAAGAAGGAGTTTTATTCTGTGGCCTCTTTCCTTGTTTGTGTGTTCACAGAGATCACATCCCACACCATAACCAAGGGAGACACAGAAGTTTACGTGGAAAGGAAAATAATGAACGAAGACCAGCGGTACACCTTCATGAACATACGCCTCAACAATAAACAAGCAAAACAAAGTCACCAGTTAGTTTAAAATAAATAAACCAAGGGATGTTGCTTTTCTTGTTGTTGTTATTGTTATTACAAGACAGTATTCCTTCAATATCAGTAGCTTTTAAGCAAACTGGCAAATGTTTCTAAAGGTATTTGCGGACATTAACAACAGAAACAAAAGATTTTAATTATATTGTTTAAAGTCTTCAAAAATGTCCTAGACATAAAACTCAAAATTCCTGTACCATGTATTATCCTCAAAAGAAAATTATAGGTAAATTAGAAAACCATGAAACAGAGGATTGATAATGAAAATACCCAGAGAAGGCAGGAAGCAATTGTTCTGCCACTGTAATACAATCTATTCCAGAATAATTTTTCTTTTTATTATTTCATTAAGTTGTATCTCACTAAAGTTCCTCTTAGGATCTCTCGGCAGCACCAAATTTTTCATTGAGAAAACGATAAATCACTGGCCTAAATTACAATTTAATTATAAACGCCTTTGCCTTCTAATGCTGCCTGGGACCTTTTACCCTGCTACATAATTCTAAAAAATGACCCCTGTCATAATTTCCTTCACTAGAATAATATGGAGAGATCTAATCCTGAATCCTGCTGTCTTATAATTTAATATAAGAGGTAATTATTATTCAAAAGATAATGTTGCAGATATTGAAAATATTCTGAAGTTTGAGTCATAAAAAAAAGCAGAAGAAATCTTAGGTATGTGGGCGATTTCTATCACTGCACCCATTAAAAAAGCAAGGACAAGGGAAGCAAACGCGTTTTTAATGAAAAAATATTATGATCTTATACACAGCTGATGTTTTGTATTGTGTGAAATGCATCTATATAGTCTTCAAACCATGGTTAGAAATGAAATGCATCATTTCCCAAATCAAGGAGGTGGAGAGTGGAGTGTTGCCGTGAGCAGCAATTTCTTTAAGTTCAGAGTCTGCTTTAGTGTTAGGGGTAATAACAACCATGTCCCTCGTTCACATTCACGATGGGAGAATTTGGTAGCAAAAGACTGTCGTAGCAAGAGGAGAGGACAGACCCAAGTAGAAAAGTCCTGAGCTGAAACGTAAGGACACAGCAAAAAGAAGGGGTTGCAGGCTGAGGACATTTGATTGGCGGTGTCAGCACAGCCCAGATGGGGTACACAGCAGACAATCCTGACCTCCCCAGAAGTGTTTCAGAACTGTGATGGGTGGCAATGTTTCCTTCCAGGATTCACAGACAGGTAAACAAGAGCAAAGAACAGGTAACTGTAGGTGTGTGGAACCTTCCTCAAAATTGACCTACTATTTTTTTTTTTTTTTTTGAGATGGAGACTTGCTCTGTCGCCAGGCGTGATCTCAGCTCACTGCAACCTCTGACTCCCAGTGCAAGTGATTCTCCTGCCTCAGCCTCATGAGCAGCTGTGACTACAGGCATGCACCACCAGGCCCAGCTAATCTTTTGTATTTTTAGTAGAGAGAGGGTTTCACCATGTTGGCCAGGATGGTCTTGATCTCTTGACCTTGTGATCCACCCACCTGGGCCTCCCAAAGTGCTGGGATTATAGGCATAAGCCACTGCACCCAGTCCAAAATTGTCCTAGTCTTTAAGCCCAAATGAGTGGGAATAAAAATCGCATGAGATTAGCACCCCTGTAATCTCACCTGTGCAGTTACCAACCCCTCCACCCCTCCACAAGGAGCCGCACAGCACAGGAGAAAAGCCAGTGGTATTGGTGGAAAATTCCTCGTTATATGTGGCCTGAAAAGACGAGACAGCACAGAATTCAGTAGTTGAGTCCTGTAGATGATTAAAAGGTAGGACTTCAGTGGAAAACTCAATTGCTTTTTCTAATATCTGTACAGCAAGAGGGGAAGACAAAGAGTTTCTTTTAAATTACAGAGATGTTCTTGAGCTCACCTATTGAAGAGCTAATTCCACCATGCCAAACTGTTTGAAATAGAGTCCTGTTTCACCTTGTTTCCACCAAAAAATTCAACTGATGGTGAAATGAACCATCGTAACTACCTAGTGGCGTAGGTATAATTATGGAAGGAACATTTTGATGGCTGAGTAGAGGCAGCGATGGTAGTGATGGTGGTGATAGTGAAAAAGGAGAAAGAGCTGAGAGCAAACAGAAAACAAAAAAGTGACTCAAACAGAATACCTCTTGCCACCTAATCTTAGATGAGTCAGCAATCCCCTCTGCGGCTCAATAAACATCAAACTAAACAGTAACGCAGTCGCTGTTTTCCTGCCTCTTTTGTTTTGTTTTGTTTTGATTTTGCTTTGGGAGCAGTTCGTTGAAGATGTAATAAATCGGAAGGGTGCTTCCCCCCGCCCATTCCTGATCCCTCCATAAATCTCAGGACAGTTCAAATGAGGTATGTCTCATTACAGACAGAAAGAAAGGGCCTCCCTCGGCAGGGACATCTGTGACTACCGTTAAAACAATCATTAAAAATAACAACCCATCTAAAGAAAAAAATGAGCCATGTTCTAAAGGATATATATTAATTAGCCAATAATATTAAAAAATAGGTTTGGTGGGTTCAAACAGGAATGGAATTCCACAATGCAAGAGAAAGCAAAAAAAAAAAAAAATTGATGTGGGAAGCGGAAGGTTTATAGGACTAAGGTCTATAATTTCCTACAGCACCAGCAGAGAGAGTCATGAAATGGCACCCATAACGAACTAGTAATAAAGAAGTGTGCAGAGATCAGTAGACTGCTCCTACCTGAATCATTTCATGAGTAAGAAAGATTTAAGAGTCCCAGGAGGTGCATGGTAGACACTGGACCAGACTTTCCAATAACTAAACAAAAGTACATTAAGGTGGACACACAGGTAGATGGATAGGAAGGCACAGACAGGCAATCTTCAGGTTTAAGATGAGCTAAGAGTTTTCTGCTCCACTGTGGTACATTTTCGAGGGATCCGAGTCATAACAAAGCCTGGTGAGTGTGTGAAGAATAGAGGAATAAAAAGCAAGGTGAAAGAGAGCATTAGGAGGCCCTATCAGCCAAGCCAGCTCTATCTGCATGGCTAACTCTCACCATGCCTACCTACACTTCAAATTACTCAGCGGCACTAACATCAGACTGCAGAGTGTAGACATCTGTAGATGTGAACTAAGTATACACTTGTCTTCTAGTAGCAGTCACAAAGAAATGGAAATTATACAATTTCAGACAAGAACGGGCACGTTCAGGGTGGTATGGCCATAAATAGAAATGATACAATTTTAGATTGAACGATTTCAGACTGAAAGAATGAGCACTCTTTGGACACTTCTACCACATGAATCCCAAAATTAAATAAATACATAAACATCCACTGTTATTAAGTGACTTTCTCCCCGCAGCAGTAAGTTCTGAGGGATTGGAAATCACAGTTCCTGAAGACTGAACAATCATTTGTTCACCATACTACTGTTCTTCAAGGAATAAATAAGAAATTGCTCTTCCAGAGCATCTCAAACATAGAAGAAAGAAAATGCAAGATTAAAAAATAAAATGAGGTTGGACACTAATCATTATGATCTGCCGGGCGTGGTGGCTCATGCCTGTAATCCCAGCACTTTGGGAGGCCGAGGCAGGTGGTCACGAGGTCAGGAGATCGAGACCATCCTGGCCAACATGGTGAAAACCTGTCTCTACTAAAAATACAAAAAAATCAGCTGAGTGTCATGGCATGCACCTGTAGTCCCAGCTAGAGACAGAGCAAGACGTCATCTCAAAAATAAAAATAAAATCATTATGATGACACTTCATAGAGAGAAGCTACCCATTGGCTAATTTCCAGCATGTCACCGTGATAGCAGCCCTGTACTGCACATAAGAAACTGCTACCAACTGGGCCATGCATGCCTGTTGTTCCTTCCTTGTCATATAACCTTATGAGAAAGACGAACTGTTCTTGTTATTTGTCTTAATCTTGGTTGTTCCAGAAGCAGATGTAGGAACAAGGATTTAATTGTAAGTAGTTTATTTTTGGATGATCCAAGAAATCCTGGTAAGAAGTGGGACAGTAAGCCAGAGGAGCGGGGGGACAGCCAAGAATGATTTGTGATCAAGCCAGTTACCACTGCAGGAAACTCAAGTTCACTCTGGCTAGAAAATGCTGGGAGCCAGTGTAGAATTGCATCTCCAAGCTGTCCCACCTGACAGGTGAGAAAGCTCAAGTACTTATTTACTGGGTCAGTAGTGTGCTGGCAACCAGTTCTCCAGCAGGAAGTCAAGGGAGCCCTGATTTGTAGCATTCGCCAATGGCCATGGTGTAAATACTCCCACTGTGTCTGATTTCAATCTAGCAACATAACATCTTAATATGGAGTTGGGAAGAGAATGTAAATACCATTCAACGGTATTTCTAACTCACAAAAGATGCAACCTCAAGACAAGAGCATACAGACAAGTAAAATGTAGTAAAACAATTAGAAAGTGACTATTACTTTGCTTTTAATACAATTTAATTATAAATATATGTCTCTTAATGTTTAATAATGGCCGTGTTTAACAACCAACATGCAAAATTCCTGAAAATGTGGCAATCAGGGCTTGAAAGCCAGTAAGAGCTGGCTCCAACTCATCACTACACAAATTCCCCTCAGTCATCGGTTGCAGGAGTCTCCCAATGGGGGTTTCAATCCCTGGTATTTCTGGTCCAGGATGAGGGCAGCAAAGTGAACCACGGGGTCCAGATGAAGCAGTGGCTGGCTACTGGACTTGATGCCAGTATATTCTGACACTGTAAATGGGAGAAGAAATGGACAAGCCCCAACAGAATCTGCTACTGCCTTGAGTTCCAGAGTGGTCATATTTCCTATATGGCCTTGAAATATTTCTTTATTGTTTTCTGTGGTGTTGCTTCTTCTCACCTGGAGCAATGAGTCCTTGGCTAGACACTCATTTCCTTTATGTTTATTAAGTTCTAAACCCATACTCACTGAGTTGCCTTGCCCTGTGCTTTAAAATTGAGTGTGCCCCAAACAATTCCACCCACTCTCCTCTCTCCACAAATCGTGACTCTATCTTCCCTGTTTTTGCGGAGGGATTACTGTGTTCCTAATAAGCCTGCCTCAGAATCCCTGATTTCTGACCCTCATGAACCTGTATCCAATTCATGGCCCTGTACATTCAGCCTCAGAAAGGCTCAACTGCTCGCCACAGTTTCTCTGACACTGTAATGGTCCGTCTCTTGTTGTACCTCACAGAGACTCTTCCAAGGGTCTCCTGAGCGGATTTATAGCTTCTAGTGTCCTCTGCTTCTAAGCCACCCAGAAATCATTGCTGGAGTTGGGTGGGCACAGTGGCTCACACCTGTAATCCCAGCATGTTGGGAAGCTGAGGTGAGATGATTGCTTGAGTCCAGGAGTTCGGGACCAACCTGGACAACATAGAGCTCATCTCTACAAAAATAAACAGAATTATTTTTGGAATTCTCTTGATTTTTTAAATTTTGTGGCATATGCCTATAGTCCTAGCTACTCAGGAGGCTGAGGTGGGAGGATTCCTTGAGCCTGGGAGGTTGAGGCTGCAGTGAGCCAAGACTGTGCCACTGCCTTCCAGCCTGGGTGACAGAATGAAACTTTGTCTCAAAAAAAAAAAAAAGAAAAGAAAAGAAATCATGGCCAGGCATGGTGGCTCACATACGTAATCCCAGCACATTGAGAGGCCAAGGCAGGTGGATCACCTGAGGTCAGGAGTTTGAGACCAGCCTGGCCAACATGTTAAAATCCTGTCTCTATTGAAAATACAAAAAATTAGCCAGGTGTGGTGGTGGATGCCTATAATTCCAGCCAGTTGGGAGGCTGAGGCAGGGGAATCACTTGAACTTCAGAGGTTGCAGTGAGCCTAGATCGTGCCACAGCACTCCAGCCTGGGCAACAAGAGTGAAACTTCATCTCAAAAAAAAAAAAAAAACAGGAAACATTTGTGATCATTTCTGGAATCATCCTTCATCCATGCCCTGAAAAGCATCACAGGGGCTACCACAGAAAAACCCTGAGAGAATATTCAAGGCTTTCTGTGGTGTAGCTCCATCTCTCATCCCTGTTTTTCCCACCCATTCCCCATCATGCCCTAGAAGATCTGATGAACTAAACTTGCTGGCCGCATAACAATGTCCAGAGCTTTTCTGCCTCTGTGACTTTGCCACAGATGTTTTCTTTATGAGAAACATAGTTCCCCATCCTTCAAAAGCCATCTCCTATGCCAATTTTTCAATGTACCATGTTCTGTTCCCTCACCCTCTACCCAGAATCCTGCTTCAATGAGCAAAGTGCTTTGCCACACAGCCTCTACGGTGCTTACTCTGACTGCTACACAGTTACTTGTCTTCTGCTCTTCTTACTTTACCAATTCCTTTCTCCCTTGGGACATCTAGCTGTGTATTGCACACAGCAGGAGTTGAAATATTTGTTGAATTAATATGTTTTGTCTTTTCTTTTTCTTTTTCTTTTTGAGATGGAGTCCTGCTCTGTCACCAGGCTGGTGCAGAGGTGTGATCTTGGCTCATTGCAGCCTCTGCTTCCCAGGTTCAAGCAATTCTCCTGTCTCAGCCTCCTAAGTAGCTGGGATTACAGATGCATGCCATCACACCCTGCTAATTTTTGTATTTTTAGTAGAGACGGGGTTACACCATGTTGGTCAGGCTGGTCTTGAACTCCTGACCTCGTGATCCACCCTCCTCAGCCTCCCAAAGTGCTGGGATTAGAGGTGTGAGCCACTGTGCCCCACATGTTTTACCTTTTTTAATCAAAAAAGCTGGATAAAACTGAATTAGGAATTAACTACCTAATTGAGCAGCCAGTATATTTTATTATATAGCTCACTATGTATTGAATTAATCAAAGATTTTTAAAAATTTAATTCAACTTATTTTAAGTCATCAGCCAATTTTCAAAAGTCCCTTTCTGCACAACTTCCTCATTATTTGCTCTTCGCCCATGATTTAAGCTGAAACCACTCCACCCAGGGTAACCTGTCTGCTGAGAGCCAATCGAAACATGTCTACCCAAACGCTGAGGGAATGATGGTCAATTTACTTAGAAAACAGGCCTTTGGAATAGTCTACATAGTTCAGGTCTTAAACATATCAACATGGATATATTTTTAAAATGTAATGAGGACTGAAAAAGCAAGTTGTAGCTGAATACATAGATTATGATAACATTTATGTAACATTAAAAATTGGTGAAACAAAACTACATGTCATTTACAGTGACAAATGTGGTCAAAAAAACAAACAAAAAGCAGAGAGTGATAAATAGCAGATTCGGAAGAAGGATTAGTTCTTGGGAGACGGAGGAGCGGGGAAGGAAGAACTAAGAGCATGAAGAGGCTCACACAGGAGATTTCCAACGGACTTGAAACTCTTCCTATTTTAGAAAAAAATGGTCTGAAACAAGTGTGACAAAATGTCCAGATGTGGCAAAGCTAGGTGGTGGAGATGGATGTTAATCTCTATGGTTTCTTTGTACATTTGAAATGTTTCATAATTTTGGTGGTGGGGGGGAAGTACTTACAAGTACTGGAAGAGTTCCCTTGAGTGACCACGAAGCAAGACATGAAAATTAAAATTATGGCCAGGCGCGGTGGCTCACGCCTATAATCCCAGCACTTTGGGAGGCTGAGGCGGGTGGATCATGAGGTCAGGAGTTCGAAACCAGCCTGGCCAACTTAGTGAAACCCCATCTACTAAAAATACACAAATTAGCCGGGCATGGTAGTGTGCACCTGTAGTCCCAGCTACTCGGGAGGCTGAGGTAAGAGAATCACTTGAACCCAGGAGGCAGAGGTTGTGGTGAGCCAAGATCGCACCACTGCATTCCAGCCTGGGCAACAGAGCAAGAATCTGTCTCAAAAAAAAAAAAAGAAAGAAAAAGAAAAATAGAATAACTGGAGAAGTAATTGAAGTCTCTGATTTATCAATATTTTTTGATCTTTTAATCTTACTAAATTGATGACAATCATCTATTTTTGGTTGATTACTCAATATCCACTTTAAATCACTTACTTCTCAATTAAGAATACACAAGTGATTTAAAGCAAGAGAAACTCAGTGAACTGGAAAGTTAATGACATAAACCCCAAATGACGTTAGTGTAACACAGGTTCATTAAAGGAAATCTATTACTCCAGAAATAATTGCTGGGGGTAAAAGAAATATTTCTCACAAACTCTTCCTCTAGAGCATGGTCTTGTCCCAAAAACAATGTTCTATAGTTCATTCTCCTAAGTAGTAGGATTACAATCACAACTGCTATCCTATTCCATTCCCTCAGTGGAATTATAACAAGGGATATTTTGCCTCTACCCTCTGAGAATTGTGTAATTGAATCAATGAAATAAACTCATAGCAGGCGTATTAATTGCACAAGAGGTATACAGATTTATCATGTACATGGGGTCAGGACAGAAAAAAAAGTGAATACCCCTAAACACAGTGAGATCTAGAAGCTTATTTATCCACTTTGTAGTGGACAGGGGAGGGCGATGTAGGTAACTTAGGAGAGAGTAAATCGTTTGGGAAAAGATGAATAGTCTTCCTAGTCAGAAGACTAGGAGAAAGCCTGTAACAAACTCTGCCTGGACATGGTGTTCACCTTCCGCCTCCTCTCCTATGATACAAATTTATCTTCCTGGTTGATGAGGTGCCTGGGGAGGGCATCCATGACAATTACTTTCCTCTGGAGGATCTATAGAGCGGCATATTATGGGGTGGCGTTTCTTGAGCTTCTTCAGTACCTACCTCCGCAAAGTTGTTTTGGAGTAATATGCACTCCCATATTCATTGCAGCATTATTCATAACAGCCAAGATATGGAATCATCCTAAGATTCCATCAGCAGATGAATGAAGAAAGAAAATGCCAGCCTATACCACACAGCCAGACCCTCATCTCTACAGAAAAGAAAAATTAGCCAGGTGTGGTGGGGTGCACCTGTACTCCCAGCTACTTTGGAGGCTGAGGTGGGAGGATCACTTGAGTCCAGGAGTTGGAGGCTACAGTGAGCTACGATTTCACCAATACTATACTTCAGGCTGGATGACGAGAGAGAGAGAGATCCTCTCTCTAAAAAAAGAAAAAAAGAAAAGAGAAAATGCGGTCTATATACACAATGGAACACCAACCAGCCTTAAAAAAAGAAGGAAATTCTGTGATTTGCAACCATGTGGATGAACCTGGAAGACATTTCACACTTACGCTGAGTGAAATAAGCCAGGCATAGAGAGACAACACACATGATGCCGCTTATATGTGGAATCTAAACAAAGTCAAACTCATGGAAGTAGAGAGTAGAATGGTGGTTACTAGGGGCTGGGGGTGAGGGTTTAGGGTGATGTTGGTCAAAGAATACAAAATTTCAGTTAGGAAGGATAAGTTCAAGAGATCTAAGGTACAACATGATGACTATAGCTAGTAACAATGTATTATATTCTACAAAATTGCCCAAAGGGTCAATTTTAAATGTTCTTACTGCAAAAAAATGATAAGCATGTGAGATAACACCTATGTTATCAGGTCAATGGAGCCACTTTATGATGTATATATATTTTAAAACAACATGTTGTACACCATAAATATGTACTTTTTGGCCAGGTGCGGTGGGTCATGCCCGTAATCCCAGCACTTTGGGAGTCTGAGGCAGGTGAATCACCTGAGATGAGGAGTTCAAGACCAGCCTGGCCAACAGGGTGAAACCTTGTCTCTACTGAAAATGCAAAAAATTAGCCAGGTATGGTGGCCTGTAATCCCAACTACTTGGAAGGCTGACACAGGACAATCACTTGAACCCAGGAGGCAGAGGTTGCAGTGAGCCGAGACCATGCCATTGTACTCCAGCCTAGGCAAAAGAGTGAAACTCCATCTCAAAAAAAAAAAAAAAAAAATATATATATATATATATATATATTTCTATATATATATATAAAACTATATTCATATATATAGTTTTTGTCAATAAATAAAAGTTAAAAAAATGAATGGATGCATTAAGCATTCAAATCAGAACCTCTCATTTAGCTGTTATAATTATTAATGATCTGTAAATAGTAATGATCACATGGTCACTTTAAATGAGACTGAAAGGTTTTAGGAAAAAGCCACAGCCTCCTTCTTATCCCTTTTTAACTATGTCCAAAGCCTGTAACAGAAGCTAATTTTCATTCCCAAATCTGTCTTTTTCAGATTCTACTCTTTAGTACCCGTAACTCCGATAATTACTAAAACCGAAGTTCAATCATCAACTGTCGTCATGCACAGAAGTGGGGGAGGGGTTGCATTGCTTGGGTTTTTTTTACCCCTTCTCTAAAATAAAACTAGGCCAATGGAATGGGTGAGTTTCAGTTCTCTGAACCTCCATGGGATGTAGAAAGAGCCTCATGCCTGGCTTCCTACACTGACAAAGGTAGCTTTCCAGCAGGATCTGCCCATACCTGCCTCCCGTTGTCTCCGGCCACAGGCTCACAGCCACTCTGTCCTGCTCAGTAACTGGGCATCAAACAAGAATAATTGACAGCTTCTCCCCACCACCCCCAGCCTCCCTTCTCGGAGCAGCAGTTTCCCAGGAGTCACCTTGTACAACCTCACACACTTTATTACTGGTCAATTTGGGTTTCCTGCCCACTTTAAGTGGCCGTGCTGAGGGTCTCCAACTCTCCCTAGCCCTCACTGATCAATATTAACAGTCACTTCCACAGCATTTCCCTGCTACTCAGCAAGGCCAGGGACTGGCTATAAATTACCGCACAGCCTGGTCATTATACTGAAAGACATGCTGGAATTCAAAAGTTAGGGCTAACAGTGAAAGGAATTTCTTTCACGCTTTTCAGTCCCCAAATCAAAGAAGGAGAAAGAACACAGACCTTGTCCATTCCATTTGGGGATCGGTTTGTTTAACCAAAGGGTTCAACTGTATCCACTCCCACTCCCCAAAATGCACTCTCTGGTATTTATGTCTGTGGGTCTGATATTTCAAGTCCCCATACACAGATGAACCTTCAGCTCTCCAAAGAGGTGGGCTGGAAAAAACCACCCTATAAAGTTAAAAATTGTGCTCTTACAGTCAACGCATTATCAGTATAAGAAAATAAAAAGAAGTCAGGATTAAACAATTATTGGCTGGGACTCCCATAGTAATATTTCTTTATACGATAAAACTTAACCAGAAACAAACAGTGAGCCTCGTTACAAGCAAATAAGATAAAGAAAGTCTTTGTAAATGCAAATCTCTGGATCTGGCAAAATCACTGAATGGAAATGGCCGGCTGCTGGCAGCTGACTCCACATGTTTGGAGGTGACATGGCCAAGGGGTCCCCAAGAAACAGCCTTCTGAAATGGGGGTATAGATACATGATTGAGGCAGATACCACTGAGGCAGAAAATCACACTGTGCCTCTAGAACTGGAAGCAAAACTGAAATGCAAGTACAGCAGATACAGAGAGAGGAGGAAAAATAAGAGGCTGATAGAAAGAAACAATTATTTTCAGACCCAAGAGGGCCCTTCCCCTCCAAAGATGGATTAGGTGTGTCACCTAGAGCCACCTCAGCTGGGTTGTTTTTCCATTACCTTCCAAGTGTCGCCACAGGAGGCTCAGGAGAGAGCTCTCTCTTTGGCTGGAAGAGAGCTCACAGCACATCCATAAAGGGGCCCTCCAGCCCCAGATACAGCCCCGGAGGCCCTGGCCCTGGCCACACTCTCTGGGAAACCCTGAGCCCAAACAGCCTGGGCAGGGAGAGAAGGGGAAGCCAAAGAAAGCAGGAATGCATCAATTCCTCCAAATCTTCGAGTCAGTGAAAAAACCACCATTCTGCGCACTTTCTTTATACCTGTGGCTCATAGGGAGGATGGAGAGATGAGGTGAGGACTGGTCCTGAGCCTTTGAAAACCCCTGGTTCATCCCGGGCCTCATTTTCCCCAACTTCGTCACCACCAAGTTTGTGAGATTGAACTTGTGCTCAACAAACCAGCTGCAGTTTTAAAAAAGAAGGCCCATCCCCGGGCAGACATACTCCAGGCTGCCCTCTGCCACCAAGCTCTGCCTGGCTCCTGGTGGGATGTCCAAGCTGCCCTTCTTCCTTGGGGACAAAGACTATCTCTACTTGGGGTTTTCTCCTTAGTGAGTCATCAGGGACCATCTCAATTCAAAGCCAGCCCCTGCCCAGGTTGAGGCTAAAGTTACCCTTCTCGGGTGCAATTTTCTACCAGTCTGTGCGGGGAGCACAAGTCCTATGTGACTCTTGATTTGGAGGGACATGCCTACCTCTTATCAGCCTCTCAGTGCCCAGGTGGCTTCTTTGAGCATGGGAATCTGGGGGCCAGAGCAAGGGCAGGTGGCCGTGTCTAGGAGGCAGGTGGCCTTCCCAAAAGAGGAAGAAGCCCTCCCAAGCATATTCTCCCCACGATACAGAAGGAAACCAAGTCAGGGCTGAGAATCAGCATCTGTGTTCTCCAAAATCAGCTTCATCCCCTCCCCTGGCACCCCAGTATTTCTTTCATTGTTTTTACCATAAGAGGGGGATATGTAATCTTGGCTGCCCAGAAAATACAACATAAAGGACACCCCAGTTTATAGCCCAGCAATAGGCAATAACTTTGCCTCATGCTGGAGAGACTCCGGGCCATGTGTGCTAGCTGGAGGTCCTATGCACATCGCAGGGTAGGCTGCCTGCTGAGGGGCGTTCTGCAGTCACCCAGGGCCCCAGACTTCCCCAGATGCAGGGGCCGGCCCACCAGCCTGGTGACGGGCTGATCTCCAGCTCCAGGACCTGGAATGGAATTAGACACCAGCCGCCCCATGCTCTCTTTTGTTTAGAAAAAGGAGAGAAAGAGAGAGAGTGAAAAATAAAATCCTCAATCGTTTAGTACAAGTCATTTTACATGCTGGGATAATGAAGTATAAAAATGCCTTCAAAGAACTGATTTCCTACTTTTAACTCACTACCAGCCAAGCTTTTTGTGAGGCCTCTCCGGAACATGCATTCCTGTCCCACTCAAACAAAAGAGCTGCGAATTCATTAAACTATTTAATTATGCCTTTTTATTTTTCTCCATTAGCAAGTCCTACCAGCACAAAGTAAATAAAGCCACCGTGGTCTTTCCCCAGCAGACACACTGACTGTTTTATTCTTTATTCAGTTTACAATATAAAGGGCTATTTTTCCTCCTCCTCCTATTCTTGGCGAGTTTCCTAGCACAAACCCTGCAAATAGAAGCACCCAACTGTACATGCAGTGCATGAAGCTGGTGTTGCAGCATTCGGAATTGCAGGCACATACTCCAGACAGCTTTCAAAGTACCCGCAGCCAACGGCAGCCAAACAGCACTTTACAGCCAGGCGCAGAAAAGATATTAGCTTCTTTTTTTTTTTTATACTCTAGTAAATTTGCTTTTTACATCTATTTCTTTTCAGAAGGGCTTGTTATTGAGCTTACTGTCCACAAATTCCATTGATCTCAGGCTGTGACTCAATCCATATGCTCACGCTTTGACACCAGCACAGCAAGCGAGCGATACAAATCCTGTTCAGGCTACAAACTTATTGATTTTATAGATTTCCCCCAAAGTTGTGATAATGATATATCATTGTTAAATTTGGTAGAACAAACTGCTTTCCCAATCTGTCAATGCGAGCATGAAAACCAATTCACAGTCTTGTTTAGAAGGCTCTCGCATCAGAAGAATAAGTACAGCCAGAGGAAGCAGATCACCGATACCCAGCGGCTGGCACCAGCTTGATATATGATCCCTTCCTCACTGCCCTTTTCTGACCCGCGGCACACTGGGCTGCCAGACTCGTACTTACTGGCTACAATTATCCACAGTGATTCCTCCCTAGAATGCTCAGTATTAATTATTAACAACTGGGAGCATGCTGCTTGGGTGACCCACATAAGTAGGTTTTAAAAGACAATTTTGGTAATTTTCACATGCTATTCAGATGCAGTTGGATACATTAGGATCCTGGGCTTATTGACTTTAATAGGTCAATTCTTTTTTTTTTTTTTTTTCCTGCAATTGTTCGCTTTCCCCCATCTTTAGGAAGCAAGGCAGCTGCTTCCAGCAGGGGGCAGACGTCAGACAATGTTTCCCTGGGAAAGGACACATCTCCACTCCCATGCATGGGTTGGGGACTCCATTTTCCTTGGAAAGGACACATCTCCACTTCCATGCATGGGTCGTGAACTCCATTTGCCTCAACTTCAGATGCGTTCTCTAAAGAGACTGGTTAGATCTGGGAGTCCTACCAGCATTGTATCTTCTATACAATTCTAGCTACTAGGATTCCACTAGCTTTGCATCTTCCTAAGATATTTGTGTCCTCAAGTCTCCATCCAGCCGAGTGCCCCTCCAAATCATCCCATCTCCTGACTCTCTTCCTGCCTGTATATTCAAATACTTTATGGCACAGAGACATCTGCACATGTGTGTTAATATGTCAACATGTGTGTTAGCATCTTTTCCCAACTTCCTCATCGGCTGGAACATGCATTCCATCATTACTGAGTGGTTTCTTTGGGTCAGAAGATGATGATTATTTTTGATGTTTTCCAAAATACCCATTTCCCTGTCTTTCCAAAACTTTAGTCTGCATGCAATCTCCCTTTTGTTTCATCTGTTCCTTGCTGAACTTTCCTGCTCAGAAATTCATACCAGCCCCTCTCACGTGGTTATCTATTAGTCCTCCTCCCACTCATTTAAACTAAAACAGCTTAACAAAGCAACTGCAAACGATGCTAAAGTCTCATCTCCTTGGATAAAGTCCGGGTCTCTCTGTCTCTGAGAATCATTCACTGCCTTCTAAAAATGCTTCCTGTGTCTCCGCCCTCCCTACCCCCATGAAGTTACAGCTACCCCGCATTTGAGGATATAGCATCTGCTCCCAATCTATCTGCTCGGGTCAAGCTGGATGACGGGAAATTGTAGTTTTGTCAGATGATGGTTCTCAGCTAAAATTCTGACCGCTTGCGTCCTGCAGTTTTATTTCCCATCACGTGTCTGCTTAATCTCAACACGGGTTGAGACCTAGGTTTCTTAGAGCCTCATGCCCCATAGGACACTGACTTCATTGAAGAGCATCAAAGTCCAGATGAAATCAAACATGCTGGCATAGTATGGCTATGAACATACCCATTTGACCTTCTCATTCAATTACCACTCAGACCTAAACTTGCATATCTTCTTTAATGCCGATAATAATTTCCATACTTAGAGCAACTTCATGTTAGCAATGAATTTTCATGTAACTTCCTTACAACCCATGAGAGAGCTTATGGAGGTGTCACCATCCTATTTTATAGATGAAGACACTGAGGCTGAAACTTACTATGATCATCAAATTAGCAAGTACCACGGCTAGTCTTTTTTTTTTTTTTTTTTTTAATTGAGACAGAGTCTCACTCCGTCACCCAGGCTGGAGTGCAGTGGTGTGATCTCAGCTCACTGCAACCTCCGCCTCCCAGGTTCAAGCAATTCTCCTGCCTCAGACTCCCGACTGGCTGGGATTACAGGTGCCAGCCACCATGCCTGGCTAATTTTTGTATTTTTAGTAGATACGGGGTTTCACCATCTTGGCCAGGCTGCTTTTGAACTCCTGACCTCAGGTAATCCACCCACCTCAGCCTCCCAAAGTACTGGGATTACAGGCATGAGCCCCTGTGCCTGGATGACAGTTAGTCTTTAAATCTCTTGGTCTCTGAGCTCCAAATCCAGTGGTCTTTCTAACAGAGCATATTTCCTCTACATCTTAATTTTTTAAACAACCACATGCATAAAATC
The DNA here is from genome assembly GCA_963574635.1 of Cheracebus regulus. NCBI lineage: Eukaryota > Metazoa > Chordata > Mammalia > Primates > Pitheciidae > Cheracebus > Cheracebus regulus. Next base: position 22,275 of record CAUYQU010038159.1, on the reverse strand, counting down.
TTTGCATTCCAGGTGCTCCATTTGCCTAACCCAACACATTGTTTGAGAATTATTTTATTGACGTCTTTTGTCTATTTTCATCAACTCGTGTTTCAAGGCAGTAATTAAGTTTTAGGCTTTTTCTGCTAAGCAAAAAAGTAAATATAGCCATGTCCCATAAGAATCATCATTATGGAAATGACTTCAATTTTCTTCTGCAGTTTAGGGAGGGGATTGGGTGGGCTGGAAAGGAGTCATAAACTTACAGAAAAAAAATGTCCAACATCCCTCAAGGGACTTGTGATATATTATCTTTTCAAAGATCACTAAGATGAGAGATTTGGAACGTAAAGAAAATTCTAACACAGCCCAAACACACAAGATTGTTTACAGCCACAGATCCAGTAATGTGGTTTCCACAGCCAGGGTTAGGGAGTTTCTAGAAAAGCACCACAATTAAGTTCCCAGTCAGGAAATCACAATTAAACAGACTGGCTATTTTCCTTCACCCACCCATCGCAACTTCCAAAGGATTTTCTGGGTTTTCTAGGACTCAGGCCCTCCCACCTGTCAAGGACAGATGGAAGGACACACCTAAGAGAACAATTAAAATTTTATGATGAATAAGTTCTCCTCCCCTAGAATTCTTACTCTGAACACACACACACACACACACACACACACACACACGCACACAGACCTAACTGCCCTCCTGTTCATAATTGCACCAGTCCGAGTGTGCAGAGCCTTCACCCAGAATGATGGCTTCCCCTGTCTTCTGCATTTGTTCGGCTCCTTTGGGAGGAGCAATTTACAGAAAGCATTATCGATTTTTGCCGTAATAGGTACAGAGATGCCTCGCTGTCCCCACTCAGCCGGCTCACTCTCCGCATCACAACTGACAGGCCAGTTTGTGAAGCCCCGTCATTGTTTTTTTTCAAGTAAATCCATCATAAGGTTGGGGTAGGGGGAGGTAGGGGAGGTGATGAAAATAAAATGATTTTCACCTTGCCATATGAAAGAATGTTCACATCCTTCGTGGGAAATGAGTGCGAGTGCCAGAGAAGAGCAGAAAAATAAAAGAAGGAAAAGGAAATTTGTGGTATCTCAAGAAGAAAACCAGATGAAAGACAGAGACGTAGTTGGGACCTACTTGAACTATTCTGAATGCAGTTATACCTGGGTTCTGGCTTGCTGCCGCTTCTCCCCGTGGGGGGGGGGGGGACGCTAAAGCACCTGCAGATATTGTCTTCAGTGTGGAATAAAAAGACAGAGGATGTGCATTTATTTGCTTGCCTTTACAAGTAAATATTTATTTACAAGTAAATAAATAAAGGATGAAATCTGCCCTAAACTTTCTCCAAAGACCATTCACCTATAACAGAGACCATCAATTCCCATTCGACTTGCTCCCTTTGTTGCAGAAGTTTCATACTTCCCCAGTGCCCTCCTCACTGGTCATCGAAGGCCACCACCCTTTGGTTACTGATCAGCATGTGAATGTAAATATGCCTCACTTCAAATATTTCTAAAAATGAGAGCAAGCTTCTTAGAAATCATACAGAAAACAGAAGGGAACACTCAATGCATTTTTGATGCTCAAATAAGCCTTTTGATATTCATGTCCCCAGTTGCTTAGGTCTGTGGTGAGCTCGTCCTGCAGGCTGCGAGGCTCCGAGGTGGGTCAGAGTTTACGGTCCTTCATCTCAGAGTTGGGACCTCTCTCTTCCCCCTAGTTTCTAAACACAGCCTTGTTGGATGCTCAGAAGATTTAATCCAAGAATTGGCTCTAGATCTCATTCTGAGTTCCCCAGTTCATTAGCCATGAAAAGTGATAGCCGCTTAAGATTTTTACAAGACATTGTTCCAGAGGTGGACCACAGAGAACTGCACAATTACCCACACTTTGCATGCAGCCCTCCAGCCTGTGGCTCAGGCATAAAGAACACAACAGCCATCACCGTGCAGAATGAAAAGTGGCCCGTTTGCTCTTGGTAACAGGTGAGGATGTGGTGATGTTTTGTTCCAAGTGGTGCTTCCTTGAAGGGATATTTATTCTCATACAATTTCAAACCCTAACATGTTAAGCTTTCTCCACTCCCTGCAGCCCTTCCATCTCTCCATTCTCCAACTACAAGAACCTACCTTTAAAAATACACAATGAGCCAGGTGCAGTGGCTCACGCCTGTAATCCCAACACTTTGGGAAGCCGAAGGCGGTAGATGACTTGAGGCCAGGAGTTCGAGTCCAGCCTGGCCAACATGGCAAAACCCTGTCTCTACTAAAAACACAAAACTTAGCTGGGGTGGTGGCAGGCAGCTATAGTCCCAGCTACTCCAGAGGCTGAGGCAGGAGAATTGCTGGAACCCAGGAGGTGGAGGTGCAGCAAGCCGAGATCACACCACCACACTCCAGCCTGGGTGACAGAGCATGACTCCATCTCAAAATAAAAATAAAAACAACAACAACAACAAACACACAAGTCTCTCACTCCTTGCCCCTGTTTGGCAGGGACATTTGCAAATGGACAAATTTAGAGGGATTGAAGTAGCTGAAAGTGAGAAACCTGGAATCCATGTGGGTACTAGCCTGATGCAACCAGACCATGAGCTGAATCATATTTAAAAACAAAAATCCAGCCCTCCTCCATCAGCTCATGAAATGTGGGAATGGGATGAGTTCCATTCAACCTGTACTTCCGCTTAGGGCTGCCTGATTCTTTGTCACCCCTGATGTCATGTGTTCAGCTATAGCACGGCAGTGTGCAGTGCATTCAAGTCTCTCTGTGTATGAAGAATGAGAAATAAGAATCTTGTTCACTTTGAACTTTCTAATTGTGCTTCAATGATCCCATCTGAGTATAGAGTCTGAGTGATGCCAGTCAAGCACTTGTTATCTATCCCACCCAGAGGAAGGTGGACCATGAAGCCCCAGGAGAGACAATGATAAATAATCTATGTTTTAGTAAAGTTAGCAAAAGTTAAGATATGTTCAGCAGTGAGTTCAGGCTGCTGTCTCTTTTCACACTGGCCCAGTTACCCATCCCTTTATGTCAGGTCACCAGCATTTTGAGATCTGGTTACACTGAATTTGGCTTTCAATAAATGTATGTACATGTGGTTCACACACATGCTTAGGAGCACCTGGGTCATTGTTAGACAACTCAATAAAAGAAAACGTCTCCATCCTGGCCAACATGGTGAAACCCCGTCTCTACTAAAAACACAAAAATTAGCTGGGCGTGGTGGCATGCGGCTGTCATCCCAGCTACTCAGGAGGCTGAGGCAGGAGAATCACCTGATCCCAGGAGGCGGAGGCTGCAGTGAGCTGAGATTATGCCACCACAGTCCAGCCTGGTGACAGAGTGAGATCCTGACTCAAAAAAAAGACGAAAGAAAGAAAACGTCTAGGAACAACCTGCTTCCGTCATAGTGGCTGATGCTACTACTGTAAGACTCTTACAACTACACCAAGAATGATGGAAAATAACTCGCTGAAATCTTGTATGAGTCAGGCAATACAGTGTTAAAGGTATTATAGGAATTATTTCATTTGATTCTTTTTTTTTTTTGAGATGGAGTTTTGCTCTGTTGCCCAGGCTAGAGTGCAGTGGTGTGATCTCAGCTCACTGCAACCTCCGATTCCCTGGTTCAAGAGCTTCTCCTGCCTCAGCCTCCTGAGTGGCTGGGATTACAGGCACTTGTCACCATGCCCAGCCAATTTTTGTATTTTTAGTAGAGACGGAATTTCACCATATTGGCCAGGATGGTCTCGAGCTCCTGACGTTGTGACCCATCTGCCTTGGCCTCCCGAAGTGCTGGGATTACAGGCGTGAGCCACCGTGCCCAGCCTCATTTAATTATTTAAACAATAGATGTTTGCTGTTTTTCTCACTTCAATTTCCCAGTGCTAGAACAGTACCTGTTACATAGAAGCCAGGTAATAAATATCAGTGAAACTGATGGGTAACCCATAGAATAACAGGCAATCTCATTCAAATAAGGTTCACAAAGGAGAAAGATAATGGAACAATAAGTACTAATAATCAATGAAATAGAAAATAAGGCAAAATTATAACAATTTCTTTTTAACACAGTGGCAAAATTTCATGTTGCATTATTTAATGACAACCTCTAGTGTGGAAAAAGAGTTGTGGACATGGGCTTTAGGAGTATACAATTGGAACAGCCTTTCAGAGTGACAATCTGGCAATATTTATCAACATTCTTAAAAATATCTATACTCTTTGACCACATACTTTAGTGTTTGGGAATTGATCCTAAACATCACAAAAATTACCTATAGATGTATGTATGAAGAGTCTTATCTCACTATCATTTAAAAGCGAGAAAAATTATGTAGAACCTAAATGTCCATTTCCATGGTTAACTGTTAAATGGTGACATAAAATTTGGTCCATTCATATGATAAAATGTCACTTTGCCCTTTTAAATCATGTTTTTAAAGTAGCATTTATTGACACAGGAAAATAGACTAGAGTGTTGAGTTAAACAAAACAAACTGTATGGCACAGTCTCAATCTTGTATAATTCTGTGATGTTCATATAACTATATAGATACATGGGAAAAACTCTAAGAGACTGCTACTTATAACCATTATAAAAAAGGGTTATGGCCAGGCTCAGTGGCTCACGCCTGTAATCCCAGCACTTCAGGAGGCTGAGGTGGGTGGATCACATTGTCAGGAGATCAAGACCATCCTGGCTAACATGGTGAAACCCCAACTCTACTAAAAATACAGAAAATTAGCCAGATGTAGCAGTGTGTGCCTGTAGTCCCAGCTACTCAGGAGGCTGAGGCAGAAGAATCGCTCGAACCCAGGAGGCAGAGGTTGCAGTGAGCCAAGATAATGCTGCTGCACTCCAGCGTGGGTGACAAACCAAGATTCCATCTCAAAAAAAAACAAAAAGTGTTATCCCTGTGTAACAGAGGTATAGTTTTGTTTTCTCTCATACTTTTCCATTTTTTCCAAAATTTCTACAGTGAGCCATGTCTTAAAACAAACATTTATTAATAATTACTAATACTGCAAAAAGCACGAAGACATCTCGGAAATCTAGGGTTCAAGGTTCATTTTTGTTCTCCTTGTTCAGAAAAGAACAGATTATCCGTTGTCCTTCCAAGTTAATATCCTTAACTTTTTCATCAGAAAAATAAGGCACTGGATATATTCTGAGATTGTAGAGTGACAACCTAGGGGCCACGTGTGGCTGACAGATGTGTTTTATTTGGTCTCATGATATTTTTAAAACTTGAATTTGAGGCCAGGTTCTGCGGCTCACACCTGTAATCCCAGCACTTTGGGAGGCCGAGGTGGGCATATCACCTGAGGTCAGGAGTTTGAGACCAGCCTGGCCAACACGGTGAAACCCCATCTCTACTAAAAACATGAAAATTAGCTGGGCGTGGTGGCAGGCGCCTGTAGTCCCAGCTACTCAGGAGGCTGAGGCAGAAGAATCACTTGAACCTGGGAGGCGGAGGTTGCAGTGAGCAGAGATCGTGCCATTGCACTCCAGCATGGGCAACAAGAATAAGACTCTGTCTCAAAAAACAAAAAGAAACTAAAAAAGAAACCTTGAATTTGAATGCTTCTGGGCAGGGTCTATGTTCCCCGTTCATCACAGTTCTTATTCCTCCATATTTTCTTTTTCTTTTCTTTTCTTTTTTTTTTTTTGAGATGAAGTTTTGCTCTTGTGGCCCAGGCTGGAGTGCAATGGCGTGATCTCGGCTCACCGCAACCTCCGCCTCCCAGATGCAAGCGATTCTCCTGCCTCAGCCTCCTGAATAGCTGGGACTGCAGGAATGTACCACAATGTTCAGCTAATTTTGTATCTTTAGTGGAGACGGTGTTTCTCATGTTGGTCAGGCTGGTCTCGAACTCCCGACTTCAGGTGATCCACCCACCTTGGCCTCCCAAAGTGCTAGGATTACAGGCGTGAGCCACCGTACCCAGCCTATTCCTCCATATTTTCTTATATCACCCTGCCTGGCCCGGTGTCCATTCTTGATTCCCCAGTCCTTGGATTTGCTGACCATTTATCTGTATCAGCGAGCTAGGATCTCGATCTGCGATAAACAGAAATCCTAACTGGACTGTGAAGCTCACACAAGACCTCTTCCTCATTGGTACGCCCACCCATGCACCATCTGCTCCTTATCAGTCCCAAAGATGCAGGCAAGGAAGTGATGTTTGGTTCTCCTGCTATGGACCCTGTCTCCATGAAAACAATATCTCAACTCTGGAATCTGTTCATGCCTAAGGGAAATTATTATTATTAAAAAAAAAAAAAACCACTAGTGGGCCAGACACGATGGCTCACACCTGTTATCCAGCACTTTGGGGAGCTGAGGCAGGCAGATCACTTGAGCCCAGGTGTTTGAGACCAGCCTGGAAAACATGACAAAACTCTGTCTCTACAAAAATCACAAAAACTAGCCAGATGTGGTGATGCACGCCTGCAGTCCCGGCTACTCGGGAGACTGAGGTAGAGGCTGTGGTGAGCTGTGACTGTGTCTCTGTACTGCAGCCTGGGCGACAAAGAGAGATCCTGTCTCCAAATCAATCAATCAGTCAATCAACCAAAAAACACTATTCATCCATTTACTCATTCAGTAGCTAGTAAGTACTTCCTAGATGCTTCCTGCTCAACTGGGTACTGGGCCTATAGCTGTTAACAAAATCAACAAGGTCCCTGCCTTTGTGAAACCTACAACCTAATGGAGAAGCCGACAATAAGCAAGCACTCCCGTTATGGACAGAGTCGAAGAAGCCAAGGAGGGTGACACAGTACTTGATTGGCTGACGATGACTTGAACATCGCTCATTTGGACTTGTGAAAAACGAAGAGTGCATTAAACAGCTTCCAACTGTCAGAATTCAATTTCAAGCTATCTGAGACGCCAGCACTATTTTCCTAAAATTAACCTTGACTTTATGAACCAGGACATCTTCTCACTCCTGGCTCTGATTTGTAGGCAGCAAAATTAAACTTCTTTCAAATGCAGAAGTTCTTTTCTCTCATCTCCCATTCAGAGGAGATAGTTCAAAATACAGTAGGCGGCGTACTCTATGAAATACACAGGTATGAAAATTAGATATGCCCAAATCTCTAAAAAAGTGTAATTTTTTTTAAGGGAGAACTAAATTGTAAAGGTGAGCTATTTCAAGAGAAGATTCTGAGTGGGGATATAAACCATGACACATTTAATGAAACTGCCTCTAATGATATGGGTAAGAAGGGTGCGCGCGTGCACACACACACACACGCACACACACACATCTGCCATATTTCCATGCAAACTGAATGTGACAGAGATCCCAAATCTCTCTGGAAAAGGTACAGTTTATAATTTTTAGTATTTATTTAAATAATGCAGGAAAATATGAGCAGACAGTAAGAGAGCTAGTCATTTCCCATCTTTCTCCAAGCAGACAGATAGAATCAGATGGTCAATTCCAAACCTTTTCCTTATATTTCTAATCATCTCAGTATTGAGTCCATTGACTTCTGCATGGCTTCCTAATAAGTGTGTGGTCTCCAAGCTAAAAGCTAAGGCCCTGTGATATAGAGCAAATGTTCTCCTTTCCATTAATGGTAACCGTACTTGCCATCCATTTTACCAAAGTGGCTCAGTGCCGCTTCAGACAGATTACCTAACAATATCCGCTATGAGAAACACAACCCCATTGGCCACGGACTGATCTTTCACTGTTGATTCTCTGAACACTTTACAAATGGTTAAGGCTAGGAATACAGGTGAACCAAACCTGTATTTATGTGTAGAAAGTCTAGTAGGGATCTAGGGGAATATTAAAAAAAAGGAATAAGAAAACTAAGATATTCAGAAGGTAGATTCTTCAGCTATAAGATATTGATTCTAGTGGTGTTCAAAAAATTCAAAGTGAGAAATAATATGAATGTATGACCATAAACATTAAATTATGCCATAAAATTTAATGCTGCTCTGCAAGTGAAATGTGTTCTTGAAGATTATTGAGTAAAGGAAAATGTTCACAACGTATTGTTGACATGAAAACACAGATTATAAAATGGCACAGCCAGGAGGATCCCAAACAAAATGCAATTAGAAAAAAAACGAGCAGGGTATACACCAAAATGTTCATAGTGGTCATCACATGAAAACAGGACTGGGGCAATATTTACTTTGTTTTGTTTGTATCATTTTTGTAATTAAAAAAAAACATATTTCTCTCATGTGTGATGTAAATAATGACAGGCCTTGTTATTAAGCCAAAGAGCTATATGACCCATGAAACAATTTCTTCAAATGTAGGATAAACTGGCTGAATTAAATGATCTTAAAATTTTTCCAGCTCCAATGATCCGCGCTTCTAGCGGTCAAAAGCTACCAGCAGCAAGAAGGGCGAGGAACAGGATGAAACCCAAGAACCTCTGATTATTTAAGTGTTGAAGAAAACAATATATACTATTATCAATAAGTGAGGTAGCTTTGGGGGTATAGTAGATCACCTTGGGTCTCTGATAAAGTGTTCACTGGGAAATTTGAAAAGATAATTCAATTATTTTTTTTCATAAAAGTATAATGATTCATTTTCAAAAGCTGACCTCAAGTCTGAGGCAGTCTCCTTCCTATTCTTTTGTTTTGGGAGGCATGAATAAGTGTAGGTGGAGAATATTGAAATGTCCTTTGTTTTATGAAACAGGTTGGTGATAATAAAGAGTAACTGTGTCTGTTTAACGCCCTCAACCAAATAAAAAACTGACAACTCCTGTGTGAGCTGCCAAAATTGAAAACCTTTACTAGTCTCAGCAATTCTAATTTGGAGACTACTAACATATACATGACTTATTTCTGTGTATACACATTTTCCTAGCACAAGATTTGCAAACCTGTGGTCATCAGGCAGAAAACACCCACAGATGAATTTTGTTTGCTAACAAAGCTCACACCTCCATGGGGCAACTAGGTGTCTTTGATGGGATTCACTGGGATCCATTGAGAATCCAACTGTTCCTTTGGTGACACTTGGGGTGCCTAGTTTGCCACAGTGGGCTGTCTGGCCTAACTTGGTTGCTTTTACTATTTGCCCAGCCCTGGTAGGCATCTGAGTCTGCCACCCTTCTGAGAAACACACGAATGGCCTGCTATCAGGAGAGAACTTTAGGGGATTATGGAAGCCTCATTCTGTTTAATAGCACTGGAGAGAGACTAGCCCCAAATTCCTCTGCCTAGGAACTTCCTCAGTTTTGGCTCAAGATCTTGGCATCATTAATCAAAGTTCTAGCAGTCTTTCAGCTTTAGCCAGTAGCTGTGGTTGGAAAGCAAACCCAACAGAAAGAATTCTTAAAAGCACAACTCCAGGAGTGTTTAACAACACTCAGCCATTCCAGGCACCCCTCGTCCACCCTCCCCCTCATCAGGACCCCTTGGGGGTGCCTCATTGAAATATTTCCTTGCCCAGGCTTTCTCCCTCCAAAATCACTCATGCCATAAAAGTAAAGCAAGAAAACACCAAGAATTTTAAACACCTCAGTCTGTAATGGGATTAGAGCATCTGTAAGGTGTAAAAAATGATTTCATTGTTTCCTATAAACTGGCTCCTTCCTCACCAGAAAGGGCCTCAACCGAGCTGTAGAAAGCAACTTTTTAACCGGCATATATTAAATCTGACAAACATCTGGTCAATCAAATTTACAGCAATACATAGGGTCTAATAAAGGTTTATTTCTTCTTGAAGAACAAATTTAAAGATTTTTTTAAAGGCTTTTATATATAAAAAGAAAACTAGCCCTGCATTTCTTGGCCCAGCCTGATTTCAAATGCACCCTGCTTTGCCAAGTCCTGGCCACAAAGGGCCCTGTTTCCTCGAGGCAGCCAGGAGGGAGACACGGGCTGGGGCCTGGAGGGTGACAGTTTCTCTGCATCCCAGGCCAAAGAGCAGGATGGCCCAGGAGGTGATACATTTGGAGCCAACTGTGGTCATCAGTGGGACAGGCAAGCAGCAACTGAGAACCCCAAGGAGAAAGGGGTCTTGTTGTGACGACCTCCAACAGAGTGTGCGTGTGTGTGTGTGTGTGTGTGGGCACGTGTGCAACTGTGTGTGTGGAGGCTGGGGGAGGGATCAGGAAACAGGGTGGAGTACAGACTGCTTAGGGCCTGGGATAAGAGAACAAAATGGAAAAGCATCGAGGAGCTACCTAAGTCTCCCCTTTGACCCCCACTAATTCTCTCCACTCAACACCTATTGAGAACAACATTAAGGACATGTTGTAGGCCACTTAGAAGTAGGGATAGACGCTGCTTTCCCCTTCAAACCATGAGTGATTCAAGTTACAAAACAGGACATCAACCCAGGAACCATACCTCTATGCCAGCCTGACACACCTGGCCCCATATGTTCCCCAACCAACTCTGTGGTCACCCCATTAAAGCCACAGCATGATGGGGAAAGGGCCATTTGGAGAATACTAAACCATTTAATTTTTGTCCTTATATGGATTCCTCTCACCATCCATTAAATAAATAGGATTCGTTGCTTCAAGGGGAAGGTAAATAGGTAAAAGCTCCTTGTGACAGAACCAAGCTTGGGGGCACCCAAATGATTAGCCGTGGGGCAGAATACATGCAGACTAATGATAAGGGGAAGGACGTAACAGATCAGTTGCAAATGTCTTAGCTTATCCTTTGGGGTCAAAACTCTAGAGAAAGTCTAGGGGCGAGGGGTGATAGAAACCCTCACGTAAGTGTATAAAGTTCCTTCCAGCATAGTGGGGCTTGCTCTAAAATTGTCAGGGTAAATGTGTAATAAAATGCAAGCCTTCTGACATAGTACTCAACTTAAGCGTGGCACCCAGAGGACATACTGCTGCCAAGGCACTGCCTGGAAGTGGTTTAAGTGGGTATCTACAAGAATGGACTGGATGGAGTTTTTCCATTTCAGCAATATGGCATTTTGGAGCAGACACGCCTTTGCCATGGGGGTTGTCTTATGCATTGGGGGTTTGTCCTGCACACTGCAGGATGTTTAAAGCTATCTGTAGGGGTGCGTTCTTGCATCACCAAAAAGAAGTACTTGAGAATTAGTAATTTATAAAGGAAAGAGGTTAGACTGGCTCACAATTCTGAAGGCTACATAAGCATGGCACTGGCATCTCCTCAGCTTCTGGGGAGGCCTCACAGAGCTTTTACTCATGGCAGAAGGCAAAGCAGGAGCTGGCCTATCACATGCAACAGCGGGAGCACGAGGAAGGAGGAGGCACCATGCTTTTAAACAACCAGATCTCGTGAGAACTCACTCACTATCATGAGAACAGAACCCAAGCCATGAGGAATCCACCTCCCACCAGGCTCTACCTCCAACACTGGGGACTACATTTCAACATGAGATTTAGAGGGACAAATAAGTAAACTTTACCTGCATCCTGGGCCTCTATCCATCAGATTCCAGTAGCACACTAGCACACGCCCCTCCAGTTAGAACCACCAAAAAGTCTTCAGACATTGCCAACATTCCCTGGGGAGAAGGCAAAATCACTCCCTGTTGCAAAATACGGGAGTAGAGGTAGCATCCTCCTTCTCACAGTCTGTGTGGGAATACAGGTCATCTAGGAGGACTAGGGGCCTCCATAGGGGTGGATGTGGAGTCAGTGACAGAGCTGGAGGAAAAGAAGATTCTATCCAGAGAGGGGACCAGAAGCACTGGCCAGGCCAACACAGATCCTGAAAAGAAGAGCCAGATCCAACTGAATCCTAGCGGGCAGCAGAACTGCACAACTAGGGCCTCCCACCCAAGCCATAGCCACAGAGGAGCCCCTAGAGATAGCAGGCACACTGGGGACCCTCTCCACTGAGCTACCATTGTGAAGAAATATTCTTCCCCTGTACCCAGAGCCTACTGGAGTCACAGAGTATAGTGGGATTCGATGGTTCAAGAGGAGAGAAACAACCCTCCATGAAAGGATGCTCAAATCTTTCATTAACCCAATATTTACCCTAACCAGAATGAATCTAACCTAGAGACTGTTTTAAACTAGAAGAGACAAAGTTACCTTGAGGTGACAAGTTTCAATTCTTCTTCTACCATCAAGGATTGTGACAACTCAGGAATAAGGTGAGACCAGTTCTAGTCAGAGCTGTAGCGAGTATCCAGGACTCACTATGCATTTTCCAGGTTTTCTTCTGATCCCATCCCATTTCTAGGTATCTGACTCTGTCTCTGGTTAATGGTTCTACTCTTCACCTTCAACCTCAGGGATCTGCTTTTCTGTCTTCTCCAGCCTTGAATGTCACTGTTTCCCAAAGCGTTATAGCTCTTTCTGATGTGAACAACTTCTAAGACACAACTCTCTGCCTGGAGTTCCAGTTGAACCACCCCTTTGGTGGTCAAGGAGAAACCCCATTGCTGTGGACTTTTCTGGACTCATGACAGAAAAGCTAATAGGTTAATCTTCTAGGGATACACTGTGTTAATACAGTAGCCACTAGCTACATGTGGCTATTTGAATTTAATTAAAACTAGAAAGTCAGCCCCTTGATCCCTTTTATCAGCCAAATTGTGCCCCCGCCCCATAATTCATGTGTTGAAGTTGTAACTCCCGGCATCTTAAAATGTGACTGTATTTGGAGACCAGGTCTTTAAAGAGGTAATTAAGTTAAAATGGGGTCCTTAGGATGGACTTTAGTCCAATCTGACTGATGTTCTTCTAAGAAAAGGAGATTTGGACACAGAGAGAAAGGAAGAAAAAGAGAGAGAGAAAGAGACCGGGGATGTACACAGAGGAAAGACCATGTGAGCCAGAGAGAGATACCTGTGAGCAAGCCCAGGAGAGAGGCCTCAGAATGAAAGCAACCCTTCTGACACCTTGACCTCAGACTTCTAGCCTCCAGAACTGCGAGAAAATTAATTTCTGTATTTTCTTATGGCAGCTGATGCTAACAAATATAATCACAATAGCCACGTGTAACTAGCAACTACTTTATCAGACAGCCAGATAGGGAAGGGTCCCATCTTTCTAGAAAGTTCTATCAGACAATGCTGTTTGCTGTTCTAGGGCTAACGGTAGCTGACAAAAGGAGAAAATGTAATGTGTAGCCCACAACTCAGTCGATAACTCCTGTGACATACTGGCAGCCATGTTGTTCGATTCTTAATTGCCTTGGCTTTTGCATTCAGTTAGAGCTAAAATAGCCCAGCTGAGGAACTGGGAATCTGTAGCTCCTTGCTACAGCTTGTGAGAATTTTCTGTCTGTATCTAACAAGAGCCCCCTGCCTCTGCTCTAGAATTGTAGTAGTAACACTGTCCTCATATGCACACAATACTTTACCTTATCGCTAAGAATAACCACACACACACACACACACACACACACAGACTCTGTAGCTGCACCTAATGCTCTAAACCATGAAAATCATGTGTACCAGGAGCTATTGGTGCTTTTGCTATACTCCCCTGTGGCTCTCAGAAGTAACCAGCAGACAGTTCCCATCCACACTGCCCTCCTTCTCACCCCAGCTGAGGCAGGGTGTTCAGCCAGGGAAGACGGTATGTCTAAAGTTCTGGGAAGGACCATCAATTAATAAGGGTGAGGACTTAGAGATAAACAGCTTTTGGCCAGGTGCGGTGGCTCATGCCTGTAATCCCAGCACTTTGAAAGGCCGAGGTGGGTGGATCACGAGGTTAGGAATTCGAGACCAGCCCAACCAACATGGTGAAACCCCATCTCTACTAAAAACACAAGAAAATTAACTGGGCATAGTGGCACACACCTGTAATCCCAGCTACTCAGGAGGCTGAGGCAGGAGAATTGCTGAACCTAGGAAGCAGAGGTTGCAGTGAGCTGAGATCAGGCCACTGCACTCCAGCCTGGGTGGCAGAGCAAGACTTCATCTCAAAAAAACAAAATCCACCAGCTTTCTTGTCTCTCAACAGCCTCATTCTGAAGGGTGGTCTGCCCAGTCTCTAATAGGGTCACCAAGAGGAAGGGATTCCAGTTGCTCATGGTGACAGCCCACTTCACCTTACCCACTGCTGGTTGCCTTCCTTCCCTGCTACCTGCCTTACAACACACCTGGGCCAGCCAGGTGCGGTAGCTCACATCTATCATCCCAGCACTTTGGGAGGCCGAGGTGGGAGGATCATTTGAGGTCAGGAGTTCAAGATCGGCCTGGGCAATATGATCAAACCCTGTCTCTCCTAAAAAAAAATACAAAAATTAGCTGGGTGTGGTAGCGCATGCCTGTAATCCCAGCTGCTTGGGAGGCTGAGTCCGGAGAATCGTTTGAACCTGGGCGGCAGAGGTTGCAGTGAGCCGAGACTGCACCACTGCACTCCAGCCTGGACAACAGAGTGAGACTCCATCTCAAAACAAAACAAAATGCAACAAAAACACCTGGGCCATTTCCCAGATAAATGACTTGCATCAAATCCTTGCTCTGAGGTCTACTGCTGGAGAAACCCAAACTAAAACACCACGGCCTCCTTGTCAATCTCTCCTGCAATCTTGACATATACAAAGAACAGAAACCAGAATGATGACGCACCAGTTTTTAATGTCTTCTGACACCTCTTAGACCTAAAGACCTGAGGGTGGCCTCCTTTGTTCCAGCTCTATTAGGTCCTAGAGGTACTGGGGGGTCCTTCTTCACAAGGAAGAAGAATCTAGATTTGCTTCCATGGTATACTCGATAGGCTGCCTCAGTAACCGTCTCTACCAATTAAGTCAGTATAAAAAATATGTACAGCTATCTCGACTAAATAATATTCAGAATAACTTCAAGTCTGATCATATCAAACCAAATGGGATTAACTCTCCTAAGAATGGTACGGAGGCCGTTTCAGGACAACCAAACAGGGTAATTTCTGCAGACAAACTGGGCAGATCAATATCCATGCACAGAAGGCGGACTCTTCTGCATGGTTAATAGAGAAGGCTGCCATAGAAAAAGTGGCGACTTTTCTGCCTCTCCACAATCAATGTGTTGAAAAACCTGATGACCACTTGATATACCCTTACTTGGTGACAAATGCAGAGGAGAGAATATGGAAATGAGAAGAAGAGATAACTTTGCCTGCACCGTATCAGACAGTGGCACTCATTCATGGTTTTTTTATGACTCAAATTCAGTTACAACAAAACCACCCAATCATCAACGCTTGAATACCCTCCCCTCACCAAAAAAGAAAAAAAAGAAGAAAAAAAATCCTCTATCCCCGTGGACAGTACACCTACATCATATACAAATCCAGCGCATTGTGCATAAGGAGTCAGACCACTCCTTTGAAGAGGTTTGGCTCATGGAAACTGAGGAGCGTGGACGAGTACCCAGGACATCTAAGTTCCATATGGTTCCCGTCTATCTTGGAGAGTTGGCATCAGGCTCCTCATTGTGCTCTTCCCAAGAGGCCCACTCATGTGCGACTGAAAAGAACTTAAGCCTCATTTATGCTAATGAGGCCCTTTATTGGTGCAACAGGATGGAAAGAACTTGAAAGCGTGATATTTCCGGCCATTTTTTCAAACAAAGAGACCAAGTGCCAGTATGGAGCTGGGGAACAACATCCATGGCCACCATTTTTGTCTCAAGAGTGCAAATAAGACGAGGGGATTCTAAGGAGTAAGAGCTTCAAGCTCTGCACAGCCTCAAACGAGACCCTGGGCTCTCTCCGTAGGTGTCGCTGTGGTCCTGTCCAGGACTTAGCGGAACATTCCGTATCTTCCAGAAGAAAGACAGCCGAGGAGGAAGAGTGAATACTTGAAAATCAATGATGTCAGTCTATCTTCATATGTCAAACTAATGTGAAAGGGCTTTAATTTTCTTAAAGGATAAAAAAAGGTTTCTTTGCTAGATTAAACTTGCGATTGTCATTCATATATTGTTTATAAGGTAGTCATCTCTTCACTCTGTATTTTTTTGTTTTTGATTTTGTATACTAGTTAGCAGTGAAGACTTGTCTGCGTGTATCAGAAGGAATAAAGAGAGAAACGTCCTTAACTGTCAGTTTTAATAAGAGGAGTCAACATGCCTCTATTCAGGTTAAATATTGTCCTGTCACATTTCAATAGAGTCAACAGATTTTTTTAAAAGAAAAGTCAAAAGCACTGTGTATGCAAAAAACCCACCCTGTCATAGAATGTCAAAGCCCTTCTTTATCTGGGGGAGGGGCGTGGAGGTAGAACAGAAAAATCTTTTGTAAAATGTGAAAAATTACTACTCAATTGGCGCTGACATAAAAAGGGTGTTTTTTTTTTTTGTTAGAAAAACAAAGAAAATCTCTAATTTAATAATCACCTGCAAAGTGTTATTGTGATGGGAACAAAAAACACACAATCAAAGTCATCTTTTTAAAGTAACTGTAGTGTTTTTTAAGCAATCACGGCACTTCATAGCAGCTCATACACATAAACCAATGATGTTCGGGGTGAAAAAAAAGCCATTCCCAACTCCTCAAGAAAAGTTTCTGAAATAGTAAGTGACAGGCTACAGTGAGAAAATGCAAATGGGACATTATGTTCAAAATAAAACCAAACAAGATTTTTTTTTAACCCAAAACATTTCAGTAAGCAGGAATCATTTAGGCTTAAATCACAAGAGAAGAAGCTTTCTTCAGAGAAGGACTGAGGTGTTTAAGACACATGTTTTGGAAAGATAGACTGGAGAGGGCTCAGCATATTTGGAATGGATAACAATTTGTAAAATAGACCAGCAGAATAAAGTCACTTTTTTGTTATAAGTGCCTGCAGATTTGTTAAAAATGTGAACCCTACTTGGGGTTTTCAGGCTTTGGTGTGTTTTTATTTGTAGCAAATGCTATAATTTTGAAATTGCTCTAACTCTGAATGAAACTCATTCTACTTAGTAAGCGTCTCTACCAATTCAGCCAGTATAAAAAAAATGTACAGTTTTCTAGACTAAGTAATATTCAGAATAACCTCAAGTTTAATAATAATATCAAACCAAATGGGATTATCTCTCACAAGAAAAGCAAGGAAGGCTGACTCCGAATTTCGGTACTTACTATCAACACCCAGGCTTTGTTACTGAGAAAAGAATACTCCAAAGAGTGCTAACTTCTGAAGGTTTCACCAAAGCTTAATGACCCTTGGAGTCATCTGTTGGCCAACAGAGAAGGATCAGAGTTCAGAAAATCTGCTTCAGATTCTTTAAACAAACAATCAAATAAACATACAAACAGAAAAAACATACTGCCTTTGAGTAGGGTGGCCATATGTCTGTATTTGCCCAGAACAATTCCAGATCACTTCTGTTATCCTGGTGTTTCATATGCTTTAGGATTTGTCCTGGATTTCTCTCTCACTAATGAAATATTACTAGTCATAGTTACATTTTTAAAATCCAGAATGGATCTAATAGACCTGCATTTCAGGCTTCCAGCTTTTGCTATGGTATTTGTCTAGTTATGGATGACAGAATTCACACATTAACAAACAGTTAAATCTGAAAAATGACCAGTGTTAGCCTGTATCTCTTTTCTAGACCCTTTCCAAGGGCAACTCATGCCTCTCTTTAAAGGTCAGCTTGCAGGACACTCACTGATAAAACATGCATTTCGGAAAAGCTAGCTCCTCTGGTCTATGGTGGTGGTGAGAGAAATATTTGTCATTGCCTTTGCTGGTTTCTTGTGACATGATCCATGCCTGTAAGCTGCATTAAGGTGGGGTGTTCAGTAGGAGAAGTGGGAAATTATAGCATTCCTGTCATGGATCATATAGAAAGAAGTCTGTGTACTCTTGATATTGGGTTTTGTCCTTTAGTGTATGGTGAGGATCTATAGCAGTTTACTTATTTTAATGTTAGGTAATGCTTTTTTACTGTGTAATAAATTATTTAGGCAGCAATGAGCTCAAAGCCACAAAAATAAACATTTAAAGAAAATTTAAGTTCTGAATTTTTACTTCTTAAGAAAGTTAATAAGAGCATGGAACTTGCACAAATTGTATGTTGGCATTTACTATTCACCATGGAGAAATCATAAAGATATCACTGACTACAAGAAAAGCAAAATACATCAATCTGTTGAAGAATTATTCTCTTCTACTAAAAAACTTAATAGTTACTCTGAGATGGCACACCCAAAAAATGATTATTTAACTCAAAGCTGCAGAGGTGAAAATGCATATCCCTCTGTCAACCATGACTTTTCATTTAGATCAAATAACTGGTTTTCTAAATTAATTTTACTCATTTTAGGTTTCAGTGAAAACAGACGTTAAAATTTACGTTTTTATATGCCCCCAAATTATACTAATTGAAGTTCAAAAAATTTGTGACTAAGCTGATATAAAATTAATTTTTGAAAAAATACTTCAATATAGCTCTATGAATTTTCTTTGTTAGTCATTAACTTTTTCCTATCACTGGGGATTAGATATAGAACTGTATTGACACTTTATAGTCAACCTAACTGTTTTATAATATTAATTATGTAAATAAATAAGTCCTCTAAATTTTAGTTGAATTTTGTTCAAAATTAGTTAGAAAGCTTGAATTGATTACTCAACAAATGAATACTAAAAAAACTACAACTGAAGAATTAAGTGAATGGCAATTATTTGAAAAATTTGTATACAGGAACACATTAAAATGCATCCCCTTAAAACAAGAAGGATATTTCAACATATTAGTGATGAGAGTTCAAATAGTGTACAAGATTTTGTTTTGAAATTCTTTAACTATGCCTGGTAACAGTGGTCCCAATTTTTTTGGCACCAGCGACCAGTTTCATGGAAGACAATTTTTCCATGAATTGGGAGGTGAGGGATGGTTTCGGTATGAAACTATTCTACCTCAGATAATCAGACATTAGATTCTCACAAGGAGCATGCAATCTACATCTCTCACATGTGCAGTTCACAATAGAGTTTGTGCTCCTATAAGAATCTAACGCCACCGCTGATCTGACAGGAGGTGGAGTTCAGGCTCTGGCTCTCTGTCCCCCCCACCACTTCCTGCTGTGCAGCCCAGTTCGTAATAGGCCAAGGAGCATCATTACTAGTCCATGGCCCAGGGTTTGGGAATCTAGGCCTTGCAATACCTCAAATTGCTAAAGAATATTTTAATGGAGCTACTCTTTAAAAATTATATAAATCCCTATTTTTACTAGAATACACTAAAATTGAGAAAGCCTATGATTTTGTAGCATCTTAACTTGGTAAAATATTCAAAAGAATTATGAAGAGATGAACAATTTTCTGAGTTTTATCTCATAAATTTTACATCACAAAAAGTTTCCCTGAATGACAGTATCTGCAAAATAAGATAGTATCTGCAAAAATATTTTGGCTGGACTGGGCGTGGTGGCTCACGCCTGTAATCCCAGCCCCTTGGGAGGCTAAGGCAGGTGGATCATGAGGTCAGGAGACTGAGATCATCCTGGCTAACATGCAGAAACCCCGTCTCTACTAAAAATACAAAAATTAGCCAGGTGTGGGTGGCATGTGCCTGTAGTCTCAGCTACTGGGAAGGCTGAGGCAGGAGAATTACCTGAATCCGGGGGACAGAGGTTGCAGTGAGCAGAGATCGCGCCACTGCACTCCAGCCTGGGTGACAGAGCAACACTCTGTCACAAAAAAGCAAATAAATAAATGAATAAATAAATAAATAAATAAATAATGGGCTGAAATATTTACATAGTACAATATAAAAAATCAAAATTGCCGATGTACTCCATTTATAGAATTATCTCTGAGTTTACCTGATATTCTAGCATTTGTAGAGAAAATAACTTCCCACTTAAAAGTATGCTGGCTTACAAAGATTTATCAATTTAAATGAGCTCACAGTTTCAACCAAAATATGAAACTTTGAAAATTGTAGAAAATTTTATGAAATATTATAAATAAAATTGAAAAAACACTTCCTAAGAATACTAGTGAGGCTTTATGAGAAACATGCTAAGAAACTTATTACAGTATGTGAATATGAACCAAGAATGATTTATTCTGTGCATGTTAATTTTAAATATCTACATAGTAATATGTGAAAAGAAAAAGTTGTTCTTAGTTTGTTGCAACAGTCACTAATATATACTACTTTATTTTTCAGGAGGAATATTTTTAAAATTAATTTTTAGTAGAACCATTTATAGAATGACCAATACAACAGAAAACTCGAAAAATATATACAGATTTTATTTTTTTTAAATGTGAGGAAAGACATACAAAGTTTACTATTTTAACCCTGTTTAGGTATACAATTCAGGAGCATGAAGCATGTTGGCTTGGTTGTGCAGCCATCATCACCACCACACACAAAACTTTTTTCATCTTGCAAAACTGAAACTCTGTACCCATTAAACAAGAACTCTTCATTCTCCGTCTCCTCAGTCCCTGGTGACCGCCATCATGCTTTCTATGAATATGACTATTCTAGGTATCTCAAAAAAGTGAAATCATATAGTTACAGTAAAACAACTTTTAATAAATAAATGTCAAACGTAGCTCTCTCTCCCTCCCAAATATAACCTGGTTTGAAACACAAATTCATATGTGATCACTGTACATTTGAGAACACCACTATCACTGAACAATGACGTCTTGCTATTCACCAAAAAATAAGGTTCCTGGAAAGGCGCCATTCTCCAAAGTTGGATGTTTCCATTACATGCATGCATCCCCATAGACATTCCCTTTCGAGCCATCTCATCCCATGGCTTTGTACAGTGCCACCTTAACTAAGGCAGGTCTTAGTAGGCAGGTCTTAGCAGGTTTCCCGTCAGCCCCTTCTCTGCAGGGTTTGGAATTAGTGTTGCCCATATGTGACATTCTATGCAAGATTTGGAAGGTAAAATGAAGCAGAAGCCATTCCTTTTTGTTTGTTTGTTTTTAATGCTCTGAAGGTTGGTGCATCTGGTTGGGCAACAGACATGGTGACAGCTCATACATGTTGTTGGGGATCGCCTAGCTCCCCCAGGGTAATGTGCACCAGACTCACAGCTCTTCCTGCTAGATCTGCTCCTTAAGCTTCTCAGTCCTGGGCCGGGTGCACACACAGCTCCTTAAAACAGGATGCCAGCTTCTCTTTCAGGTCACCATGGCATTGAGGTCAGAAATGGTCAGAGACAGATGGGGATTCTAGTTTGTGCTCACAGATTCAGTGATCTGTGTGGGGTTTCTAGTACATCCTCACCCTGTAGATTTTCAGCATTTCTCTCCAACTGCTGATCTGCCTCAACAAGGGCTACTTTAGTTTCAACACTAGACGTAGGAGCAGCAGCCTGCATGGACCGATCTTCCAGGTCCCACAATCATGGAAGGTCTACCCTCTACAACAAATCCGTTATTTTAACCACTCATGATGGTTCTGCTTCTCAGCTCAAACCTTGAAACAACATCCTCATTCCTCAAATGCAGGTGGTTCCTGAGTTTGATTTTATAAGCCACCTGCCAAATACAAATACTGAATTTCATAGCCACTTTGATGTTTATGAAATTGCTTTCAAATGATATCTGGCAAACAAATAAAAGCGACAGAAGAAAATACTGAGAGGAAAATCAGAAAATGCCCTGCTTTTTCTTTTAGAAAAGAAACTTCATTCCTCAGTGGAGAGTACAGACCAAAGGGAAAGAGTCTCTGGCTCCCTTGCAAGGATCACATCAGATGGCAATTCATTTTTCTCCATTTATTCACCCGATCTCACCTATGCACACTTTATCAGAGACTCCATTCATTTAGGGATGCATTCTGGCACAATGGGAAGACAGTTGGTCATCTTTAGCAGGCACCTACCCAAATGGGTATTTTTACAGGTCTCGAAGAATAATGCAAGTGAGAATTTGAAGAGATCACTCTTTCTATCAACATATGCTTTATTCATTGTCAGTGCTGCCAGATTCCCAAAGCATAGAGGATATGGAGAAATGTGGACAGGTGCATTGACTAGGTTTGCAGTCAGCTATGTTCAGGTCTCTTTCTATGGTTTTCCGTGACTCCATTCTTTGTTTAAAACAGGGTCTCACTCTGTCACTCAGGCTGGAGGGCAGTGAGTGCCATGATCATAGCTCACTGCAGTCTCAATCTCCTGGGCTCAAGAAATCCTCCCACTTCAGCCTCCCAAGTAGCTGGGATTACAGGCACATGCTACCACACTCAGTTATTTTTTTTTGTAAATTCATTGTAGAGACAGGGTCTCACTGTGTTGCCCAGGCTGGTCTTGAACTCCTGGGCTCAAGCAATCCTCCTGCCTTGGCCTCTCAAAGTGCTGGGATTACAGGCCTGAGCCACTGCACTCAGCCTGTTACTCCATTCTTGGTAACAAATATGTATGACAAACC